>DWHP01001066.1:0-17060 GCA_018247895.1 Parnassius honrathi
GAAACGTCGGGATAATAAAAATAAGTAAAAGTGTTAATTAAACGCGATAAAATCCGTAAATAATAGTTTTATTTAAGAAGGTGCGAAGTTTTTCGTAGCATCCTACACATCTCTTCTTTGATCCTTTTTCGAGATGATGTGGATTGTTTGGAGTGGGTTCTGAAAATAAAAAACTGGTAGTGTATTTTTGAAGCGGGTTTAGGTGTAGAGATTTATTGGAGCATTTCTATACCTAAGTATGGGATCGTTACGGCCGGTGTGTGTTTTGCTGTTGTCAGTTGAATTTATTTATTATTTTCCTACATAATTATTTCACTTAGACTGAGTATAATTTGTAAATATTGATTAGAAACTTACCTGTTTTTTAAATATTGGTAATTTTGAATTAGATTTACCACCCAATTCCCCTTCATCATCAAAAATATTATTATTTACTTTTTTCGGCAACGTTTCGACATCTTATTATAACGCTGCGGGCGTAGCGTTCAACGTTTTGCACAACACCAATGTACTCTGTGGCATAACACTAACCGCTTGAAGCTAGCGTAAGGTGCGGTGAGAGGTGTGCGGGAGTACGAGATGTTCGCAACCTCGTAACGCACCGTGTTAAACTTTTATTTATTCAGTGCGGTACGAAGCCTAAAAATCCGGTATTAAGATAGGTATACCAAAAAACTCGGCATCAATAGCAGATCTCAGATATATAGGTATCTCTTTCCTAGACTGAACCAGACGGAAGTTACGCCTCTCGCACGACGGAGAAGTTTAAGTCTTTAAAAGTGCAAAACTAATTATTTAACAGCTCCTTATAGCCCAATGCATGTCACAATAAAGCAAAGTTACTATGTGGTATGTGTAAGGCGGCGGATAATGTTTAATCCGAATTCTCGATTACCGGAACACACAAAATTTAAACCCTGTTCGGATTAATGAGGCGTTCGTATTGTAGTATGTAGATATTTTAAAAGGCGTTTTTTGGAATGAAGCATCAATTTTTATGTTTGAAATGTGAATACAAATTTTAATAATTATTGATTAAGTTTAAGTACATGTGTAATATTACACTTCAAAAAAACCTAGTACTTTGATGAGTGGTGTTAAATGACAAAGAAATGCTTTATTTTCAAAAAGGAGATATTTTAATTTCAAAATGCTTTCTGAAATTAAAATATCTCCTTGAGCAGGTCAGGGGACAAGTCGTTCGGATTATAGAGGCGTTCGAATTATCGGGGGTTCAGATTATCGAGGCTCTACTGTGTATATAGGATATTCTGAGTAACTGAACTATCTATCAAAGCACAGCCCAAACCGCATTACGTGGTAATCCGAAAATTTGGCAGTAGCTGCCCTTTATAACGTAGGCATCCACTAAGAAATGATTTAGAAAAATTCAATCTCTATGGGAATGAAATAGAGTGTTATAGTTTGCACGAACCTTTTAATTTTACGGGGCGATTAGTTGAAACTTATTAAAGTACTCTGTATATTACATGGCAGAATCACGCTGAAGCTATATCATAGTTGGAGCACGAACGGGACGGCTCGACCGGGGTATGACCACAGTTTCACATAATACCAGCGTAAAGCTCAAACCGCAAAACGTAGAAGCATAAAAAAATTACAACATAGTTTCATTTTACTACGTAGGTAACCAACTAAGATAAGATTTTGAAAAATTCAAAACCTCAGAGGGTGAAAAAAGATGTTAAAGTTTGTACGACACTTTTTATTTTACGGGGCGTTGACCGTTGAGTACTTTTGTTTTTTTATTATACTTATACTTTTATTATGATAGTATTAACTAAATTAATACGTAGTTTTCCATTTTTAAAAATAACGCCCTACCTACTTACTTCTTTTAAACTACACAAACAACAACGGTTTTTAATACCTTTTTCACTGTCATTTAGAGATGTTTTATGGAAGATTAGTATGTAAAATACATTCTAATTAAGTTTGAACAAAAGAAAAAGTTCAATATTTTGTAATTAAGTCGTCAAAAATCGATACTAGGGCGCTTAATTCGCTGGCTAAAATTATAGATACCTCGAAATAGTAAACTAAGGAATCGTAGTTCTTCAAAAGGTCTAGACCAAAAGTCCGCGCTAGCGTAATGTTACGAGCTTCGGGTTCGTGACAGTAAAAACTGCCGATTGAATTACCAAAATTAACACTTTAATTATCTAACATCAATTAAAACTTAAAAGACACTAATAATGAATCACACTTATCACTTTAATTCACTTTATTTTGCTATCAGGCTTCGTTCATCGTCAATTCAATACTGCCCCGGTCGCGGCTTCAAATGGCCTTAAATAGGCCTTTTCCACCGAAACATCTAGAAGGTTACAGCAAATACGGGTCACGACCGGCTAAGTGCAGAAAGTTCAAGTGTGAACTTTTCTAGAAAACTTAATTCTTCTATTCAATACTAGATGGCGCCGTTGGGAGAGTTCCAGAAAGATCTTGAGAGTCCTATTTCCAATACTTGATACGAGATGGCGCTAGTGCCATCAACTGTTGCGCGCACCGCCGCCCCCTTCTGAAACATGCTCGTCCCGAGCATCATCGGTCCCATAATAACGCGCCAGTCGATCCACATGTACGATCTCAGGAGTACCTTTTGCGAATTTCTGAAATGGCTCTGCAATGTCAAGGGCTGTCATCTCCCACGGTGCACCAACATTGTACAATTTCAATGCACCTTTACTACGAGTCTGAGGTCCCTTCACAGCCGCACAACTTGTACATTTGCGACATCAATCCTCGACATCGTCACGATAACGGACCCAGTAAAACCGTTCTCGGATTTTCGGTAGAGTTCGTTTAACTCCCTGATGGACTTCTGAACAACCATTATGGTACAGCTGTAGAACATCCGGCACTTTAGCTATAGGGATAACTATTTGAAAACGACAGCTGTCTCCCATTTGACCATTTTCCCATTTACGGCACAGGACTCCATCCTGAATCAGCAAGCTGAAAGGAGAACGATGATACCGCTGGTGGGCGGTGCCGTTAGCCGCACTACCCTTTCGAGATCGATCAACTTCCCTTTTTACAGTTCGCTTAGGGCAGCTGGATCGAAGATGGCCCCTTTGCCCACAGCCATAGCACCTAGGGCTGTATCCATTATTGCGGTTGCAATCTGTAACTGCTGCAATCTCCCTGATGCAATGGGAACGATGATCCTGCCGCACGGCTTCAGCCTCCAGTGCATGGGCCAAGGCTTCCTTAAACGTCACGTGGTGCCCAAGTCTCACAGCAGCTCTGACTTCCAGTTCGCGGATGCCGTCGATGAATGTTTGCACCAGGTTCCCTTCAATGAGCGCAGGTACACACCGGTATGCTTTTCGAACCAGCTTCTCCACCTCAAGAGCCTACTGCTGCAGGTTTTCGTTGTTGCGTTGAACGCAATCTTTAAGCTACGCACGAAAGGCGTGTTCCAGGTGAGTGTTGCCATATCTTGTCTCCAATACCTCAAGGAGCTGCTCGTAAGTCATTTCCTTACCGAGAGCTTTTAGAACAGTTAAGGACTGGTCGCGCAGGCCTAGTGTGAGAGCAATCATGACTTGACTTTTATTTCAGCCGTTCGCCTCCATGACAGCCTCGAACTGGATTTTGTAGGCTGACCAGGAAGAAGTCCCGTCGCACGGCGGCACTTTGAATCTAAGTAGCGAAGTTGTAGCTACTACGGGAGCTGTAATTCCATCCCCCAGTTTGAGGTCATACAGCGTTTTCTTCAACCGTTTTCAACCCGGTTGTTCACTTGGTCGATTCGGGTTTCAGCTTCCGACAAACGGTTGTCATGTTGAGCAACCCTATCCTTCATCTCCTTTATCTCCTTCACGAAGGTAGCGTGAACGTCCTTCGTGAGGAGCATCTGCTCTTCCAACCGACGGGCCTGTTCCTCCTGTCCGCTCCGCAGCAGCTCTTCCAATCGGCGTGCCTGTTCCGCTTACTGGTGGGCCTGTTCCTCTTGTCCGCCCCGCAGCTGCTCTTCCATTCGGCGTGCCTGTTCCGCCTGCTGGCGGGCCTATTCCTGCAGCATCATGAGAGCACCTAAGTCAAGTGCTGAAGGTGTAGGAGCTGCTGACGGTTCAGCCTCCGTGGCTGGCAGTTGGTCCTCCGACGTCTGCGGCATTGCACCACCAAATCTTCTCTGGTCCGTCTCCTGCTGGCGTTGACTTCGGGTACGAACACCCTCAGTGTAGTCCAGTTCCACTTCTGACACCAATTGTTACGAGCTTAGGGTTCGGGACAGTAAAAACTGCCGATTGAATTATCAAAATTGATACTAATTACTGAACACCAATTAAAACTTAAATCACACTAATAATTAATCACACTTAACACTTTAGTTCACTTTCTTTTGCTCCAAAAGCTTCGCTCGTATCGCCAATTCAATACTGCCCCGGTCGCGGCTTTTAATAGCTTTATGTAGGCCTTTTCCACCGAAACATCCAGAATATTCCAGAAAATACCGGCCTGTGGCCGATCAGGTGCAGAAAGTTCGAGTGTGGTATATTTTAGATGGATTGGTTCCTCTGTTCGATAATAGATGGCGCCAGTGCCTTCAACTGTGGCGCGCAACAATACTATAGACAAACATAAAGCATATCGTAAAAGAGACAAAAAATACGTTACTATATTTAGGGCTACAAGTGTGAGGAAAAGTGTACCCCACAACCAGTTATAAAATTAGGAATTGCTATCTAAAGAAAGCCTGAAAAGAGACACTGCTATTACTGATTATCATTGATAGGTATAGGCATGCGATGCGGAGGAGAAGACATGGTGTCAAACTGAAATCAGTTGCGATGTGGACAGGAGGTTGAGGATGGATGATAATGATGTGGTTCTAAATAACTGCCATTTCTTATGTTCTGGCTTCGTGAGTAAATAATACATACACGTTTATTATTAATAAGATTTTATTGATTATTGTCCTTTAAACAAACAAGCTTCGTATGAAGGTTTCTAAATTTTTTGCTTGGTTTCAAATGCTTTTGTTGCTTGATGTATACCATGACCATCCAAAGCTACCCCATAGTTCACCAGACCTACACATTTTGTTCCATCCCATTGGACGTGCCTCCTTATAGCCATTTCATCCATGCTTACAGCACAATAGTTCGGTTTTTTGTTCTTTGTCACTCAATTTAATGCATTCTAATGATTCTGTTGTAAACCCTGGGTTTGCATCTACACTTTTGTACCATGTGCTAAGAGTGGACGGATGAGTCAGAAAAGTATTAAATTGTTATCGTATATACCTGTAAGCCTTATAAATGGCAAGCAAAGAGCGAATTTGCGTAAAGATGATAAATATTTTCTACCACTTGAGGCGGGGTTCAACATGTTTTTCAAGAAGTCTATTGGTAGGGTCAACAGATTCCAACAAATCCCCATCTTCTTCAATTATCAAAGACTTTTTTTAAGTTTTGCGATAATATTTTCTAGTTTAGCTACTTTTTTCGATAAACGCCTACTTTTTTCTCGAAGTCTTTAATTTTTTCAGTCGTTCGGATGATAGTTTTTCCGAGTGTTTCCATTTCTATCGCAACGTTCGAGGAGTGTTCTCTGGAGTCTTGTTCTAAAACCCAAAAAAACGTTCAATAATCATAACTTTAATTGATTGAATCAGGCGTTACTTTGCGGAAATTCATTATAATAAATATATTCATAGTTACTTTGCAACCATCCGCTCAATTAAATAAAATGATGTGTCTTTCCTAGTTTGAAGAGCACCTCCCGCTTTCCCTCAATTGCGTGCACTAATCCCGTCACCACATGATGGATGGTTGGTTGCAAAGTAACTATTAATATTTTTATTATAATTGATTTCCGCAAAGTAACGCCCGATTTTATTAATTACTTATTTAGTATAATAGGTACGCTGCGCTACAAACTTGTAGTTAAAGTTGTCACGGTAACCATGTCAACAATTGTCGCACGTCACACGCCGTTAGACTATAACAATCGACTGACATAGAGGTAGTGTTATTGAATTTTATCGACTAAACTGAACAATCGACTAATTCGATTAGTTTTAGTAAATAGTCGCCCATGGCTAGTAAATAGTTAGTATGTTCGTATATACATAGTAATCTGTGGTATGTTCCTTGCTTCCTTGATCGTGGGAGTTTTGGCAGGAACCACAGACTAATTAGTGGATTCTGGCAGGAACTGCGACGGATTGTCGCTCCTGTTTTGTCGCTTGAATAATGGTTTGAAGTGGATTTTGATACGTAAAAGTGATGCCATTTTGTGAATTAAGTGTCTCCGCGTGTGAACTATTAGAGAAAACGACGAAACAAGTTCTTTGATGTTGATATAAACTTCAAGTTAAATAACTTGATTTCTTGGAATACTTGGAACCCTTATGAACTCGAGTGGCTGTCGTCATCAACTGTCCGCTGGTTTGAGCTGTCGTCCAAATGTCCCAAAAACCTCGCAATGTGACGCGTCAGCATATTGTGAAGAAAAAATATACAAAAATGAAGATTCTGAAAGAAATGATAGGCTCAGAAAGGCTAGAACCCAGCGCCGTAAAACCTGTTAAATAAAAAATCCTTTATCGTAAAAATATCAACAAAACAAACAAAAATGTTTACATAGTGTATTAACCATTTATGAATTTGAATTTACTGTTCTAAATTTTACGAAATTTTACAGATTTACAACATTCGTGTAAAATTTAATTTTGTACAATTTTAAATAGCACCTGGATAAAGAAATCAATAAATTATGTCTGATCTTAAGATATGTAGAATATGCTTACGAACAGGAACAAAAGTATATAAATACGATCGATTTCAACTGAAGTATTATTATGAAGAAGTTATGGCTTTGAAGGCAAGTATTTGTAACTAAATACTTCTTTAGGTCTATGTGTTAGTGGCGTAAGAAAATTCAAATTATTTTCTCACTAATGTAATAGTCATTATGGTCCTAATAAAAATTCCTACAACCGAAAAAATCTACACCTACCCAACATCCATAATTTCGGTATAATAATTGACAAAGAGAAATGCTAGGATAATTGTGGGGTTTCTAAAAATACAAAAAGACAGATGGCATACTTCCATCAATAAAATCAAATATTTGTAGAATTTCTCAATCTTTTTTTTTATAGGATGGGGTGACAGACGAGCACACAGTCCACCTGATGGTAAGTGATTGCTGTGGCCCATAGACATCTGCATCTATCGGCAGATGTATTGTCACCCGCGAGGACTAAGATAGAATGCCTCGTTTCCAGTAAAAAGGATCTCCGGATCTCTACACTCACTATACGAAACACAGCAGCTTTAAGCTACTATTTGACGCTGGTATTCTGTGAGAGCATGGTCCTTCCCCGGTTGAGCCGACCCATTCGTGCTACAACTATACTACTAACATAACTGCTGCATGACTCTACCACGTATAAAAAGTATTATATATATGAAAATGTAATGTATGTACATAAAAACATAGCATTCATAAGAAAAAAAATGTTCATTTTTAAACACTAGGAACAAACATTGTCTTGGCTTGTAATACCAGTTTTTAGACTTTATAGAATTAGTAATTAATTTATGGGTAGGCAATATATACGCTTTTACAACAAACGTCTGTGTGTTATTCCAGACTATATTCTATCTAGAGATATTACGAATAGTATAATATTCAGTTTAAGATTGAAAATTGTTAGTTTTTTTTCTTCAAAAAGCATTAATTTTGAACAAAGATATATTTATAATGGATCTAAATTTAATAAGTACATTGATCGCTATATGCTGACGCATTCCGTATTATTGTGAAAAACACTCGTTTACCTGTAAAACACTGTCGTTTCAAGTTACAGCGACTAGCCGGCGCCCGATGACGTTCTGCTACCATATCAGCAAATGTTGATTTGGCATCGTATGCAACATTTATGCAAAGTGATGATCTTTCACATTTTTTTCACATATGAGCATTTAAAGTTCTGATGTTAATAACCGAAAATATTCCTTACGAATAACATTAATACTTCCAATTGGAAATATTGTTATAATTTAGGGTATAAAATATGATGTCGGGAGGTGTTTAACCATTAGTTGCATCGTAGTTTCCACATTCTACTAGACTTGGAAGTGTTCGACATCATCATCAAGACAGCAAGTATGTACGTAATACTTAGTCTCCTCATTCATTAAATACAGTAGAATAATAATTGATTCGTTATACTATGTTAGAGTAAAGTTATATTATGTTTCGCTTTATAAGTTTTGATATGAGTGTTTCTGTATAGTATTATATTTGTGTAAAATTTTTAAGTATTCCAATCCCTTCGAGTCAGACGCTGAAGTAAAATCGACTTCGCAAAAGAAGAAAGCAGTTAAGAAACCTGCTAATATGTTAAAGACTAAAACAACGGTTCCTTAGTCCAAGAAACGAGTTGAATTATTCGGAAGGGAGCCGGAATCTGAGGCTAATACATCACTCACCCCAGCTTCGACCAGCAGGTAACGTAAATTAAATTTTTTCCAGATTCTGAGGTAAGCAAATCTTATTTAATTTTAATAGTTTAAGTTACCATTCTCACGGTGAAAAGTTAGTTTCTATTTGATTGAATGTTGTGAATAAATTATTAGTCATAGGGTAATTTTTTTATGAAAACGTATTTAATTATATTCTTAGATGATCGATGTGATTGACGGAATTGTTGGTGAATTGGACTACTAAGTCATGTTATTAGCATCGTATAAAAATATATTTATGCGGGGTAGGAGGGAATTTAACTATTGTTCATTGCTTATCAGTACGTTTTTGTTTAAATAGTATTTTTATTGTTTCCAGGAAGAAGATTTCGAACCTATCCGAGCGGGGATTTTAAAAAGCTACTTATCATGCCGAACAGATTCGGGATATATGCACCGGAGCGAGCCTTCGAAGCGAGGAGAATATTACATCGAAGTGGGCATCTCTAACTTCCGAAAGCTGGAAGCTATTCCATCAGCCGACCGCTGGTTGCACTCTCTGATCAGCTTTAAATCAGCTGTTGATGAGAAAACCCCAACGTGGAAGGCTGTTACACAGTTGGTATCATGCATCAAAGAAGATTATCGCAACGTTCGCCCCGTTTTGTATCCAACTAAGGGTTAGTTCAATAGTTTAGTCAGTGTTACTTATTTACGTGTTGTTGCTTTCAGTTAAAATCGAAATAAGACTAAAACATTGAAATTCAAATTCAGATAAAATCGAAAATCGAAATAATAAACCATAAAACTAAAATTCTAAATCTGAAGTACATTTTATTATAATAAACTGATCTATATTTTAGTGTAGAATATAATAACCAAAAAACTATATTTTATTATAGTAAACCGATCTGTATTCAAAATAATAATAATTTAAAAAATGTTTTTCTGCAAGTCCTGCGGCGTGCATGCTAAAAATTATTTCTCTCACCAAAAGACCTATATTCACAAGTCCAACCGCTTACTGCAAACCGAATTTGATAATGTAATAGCTTGTGCTTTCAAAAACAGAATTGTTACTTACAGAATTAGTCCTGAAAAATTATTAATTTATTTAATACTATTTCACCTAAAATTTTCTTATCTGATATTTCACACACATCTCTTCAACTAATTAAACAAATGTGGAAGTACCATACAGTATTAAAAATTAATATAGAACTGTTTGTTACATATACTTTACCCAAGAATAGTGAATCATTTATTAAATCCTTTAATACTAAATATGAAATTATATACCAAAACGTTGATCTATCGTCTGTTTACAACAGTTTTGCAGAAAAAATAAGAACAAGTGTTCAGAATTCAAGCTTTGCGAATCAGGTTGGACTATTGAGGCAATAAGACACTTAGAATTAAATATTGTAAAATATAATACGTTAAGATTTGGTTCGTATATACCATTACCTGAAAAAATATGTAATACAAAATCATGCCTAAATTTAAAAAACAATGATAAATACTGCTTTCTTTGGAGTACTTTAGCTCATTTGTATCCAAGTACAGGTAATCCTAATAGAGTGAATTCATACCCTCATTACTCAGAAGTTTTAATAAAAGATAATATGATATTTCCTCCAAGTTTTAATAATAAATAAATTATTCGAGGAAATGAATCCTAATGTGAGCGTTAATATTTACGGTTTGGATAAAAATTGTGACCAGCCCGCTGTATAAAACTTTAAAAAGAAAGTATAATGCATGTTCACTTACTTTACTTAAATAAAAATAATAAACATCATTTTTGTTTGATAAAAAGGTTTGATAAACTCGTACACAACCAATTAACTAAGCGTAAATCTAAAATATATTTATGTGAAGAATGTTTTTTATATTTTAACACTGCAGAAAAACTTCTAAATCATGATTGTGCGAGGATCCAAACCATTTTACCGGAAGAAAATACTAAACTTTATTTTTCAAACTATGAAATGACGCAAAGAATTCCTATTGTAATATACGGCGACTTTGAGAATTTATTACATGAATATTCAGACAAAAATAAAACAGCGTATGTGGAAAGTATGCAAATCCTTGAGGCCAGTTATTTTGCATATTATATATTTTGTGATTCTAACCCTAAACTCAATAAATTAGTTTCCTATCGAGAGTAAGAGAGTGCTAAAAATATATTGAATCAATTAGTAAAGATGTTCAACGGTTACATAAATTACTTTCAAATAATACACCTCAGGTAATCGGTGAAACGGGACGAGACTGTTTGATAATGTAAGGGAATGTCATTTGTGTAAAAAAATATTTAGTAATAGTCATAATTGCAGATTATGATCACTTTACAGGAAAATACAGAGTCATAGTCTCATAACGAATGTTATTTTAAAGCTAAGATATGCTCATTAATTCCTATAATATTTCACAACCTTTTTGGTTATGATTGCCGTTTATTTATAAAGGAACTTTCAGGCATTTGTGGTGGTATAAATCTAATACCCAGAAATAAAGAGAACTTTATTTCCTTTACTAAGTTTATTCCAATAGAAAATAGTTAATAATAAGAAGAACTCAGCTCAATTGAAATTTATTAACTCTTTCAACTTTTTGAGCTCGAGCTTAGACAATTTAGTGAAAACGATGAAAAAGAAAGATTTTAAAAATGTTCGAAGGAAAGGTATCTACTGTTATAACTATATAGATTCATGGTATCGGTATGAAGAAAATCAATTAGCAGAGCAATTGAAATTTTTCAATCACCTTACATCTCAATCTGTTTCAGATGAAGATTATTGAAGGTATGGAATGATTTTAAAATCCGTTACTTAGTATTCACATACACCAATTTATATATAAAGTGTGACGTATAACTGTTGTGTGATGTTTTTGAAAAATTCCGAGGTATGAGTTTAAAACATTACAGTCTTGACCCACGTTACTATGTCTCATCCCCATCATTAAGTTGGGATGTTGTTTCATACGAGCATACAATTAGATTTACTTTCAGATATTGAAATGTACCAATTTTTAGAGAAAGGAATTCGTGGAATTCGTACGAAGATATTCGCAATATGGCAGGATTGAAATATGACCTCATCACAATATTGATAAGGGCGTGCTCCGATAGTTTGGGCACGTTGAGCGAATGAGTGAAGACAGAATGGTGAAAAAAATGTATAGCACGAAAGTAAATATTAAAAGGTGTTAAGGTAGACTGAAGCTTACTTTCGAAGGCCATGTAAGCAAATTGCTCGAAGAGGGGAGGGTCAAGAGTACTCGGATATCTAGATATGCATGTATGAAGAAGATAATGAATCTGAAAGAAGCGAAAAAGGTATGTAAGGATAGTGACACTTGGCGATCTGTTCTCTCTGGCTACCCCGTTAGGGATTGTGCGTGAAGATAAAGAATTCGTGGTGGTCTTGCTCAATGTTGTCTAAGATGTGCAAAAGCAAACAAAATAAATACATGTCCTATTATGACAGCAAGGATAAAAACAATTTTTTAGTTTATCTTGATTGTGTAAATTTATATGGTTTTGCTATGATGCAAAAGTTACCAACGGGGAACTTTAAATTTCTAAGAGAAAAGGAACTTAATCGGTTTGATGTAATGGCTATTCCTGATAATAATGATATTTGGTATATTCTTGAAGTAGAGTTGCACTATCCAATTGAAATACATGATGATAATTTGGATTTACCTTTTGCAGCTGAAAAGTTTGTTCCGCCAGGAAGCAAACAAAAAATTAATGGCTAGTTTGTACGATACATGTAAATATGTTATTCATTATCAGCATTTCAAAGAATGTTAACGTCATGAACTCATTTTGCTCAAAGTTTATAGGATATCGTCATTTAGTCAAAATGCATTTTTAGCACCATATATTTTATTAAATACAACACTTAGACGAAACGCTGCTTCAGACTTTGAAAGAGATTTTTTTTAAAAACAAAACAATTCTATTTTTTGAAAGACAGTAGATAATAAACGAAAACGATAATAAGACTAATAAACTATGCGAAGCTAAAAATATGTAAGCGCTCCTAATTTTAAAAATTTGTCAGCAGCAAAATTTGACGACAAATCCTTCATATGCAGCACAAGATTTTGGTGCTCTGATGATGATGCTGCAGGATGATCAAGATGATGCTGCCGCTGACGGAAGGAACAGGCCCGTCGGTTAAAAGAGCAGCTACAGCGTGGACAGGAGGAACAGGCCCGTCAGTTGAAAGAGCAGCAGGAGGAACAGGCCCGCCGACAGGAGGAACAGGCCCTTCGACGGGAGGAACAGGCCCGTCCTTTAGAAGAGCAACTCAAACGCGATAAGGAAGAGCAGATGCTCCTCATGAAGCACCTTCACGCTACCTTTGGGAAAGAGATAAGGGAGGTGAAGGATAAGGTTGCTTAATATGACAACCGCCTGACGGAAGCTGAAATCCAAATCAACCAAGTGAAGAAAACGCTGGACTAACTCAGACTTGAAGATGAAATTACAGCTCCCGTAGTAGCTTCAAAACCTTCGTTACGTGGATTCCAAGTACCGCCGTTCGACGGGACTTCTTCCTGGTCGGTCTACAAAATCCACTTTGAGGTTGTCACGCAGGCGAACAGGCATGGAATACAAGTCAGGCTATGACTGCACTCGCGCTAGGCCTGCGCCTCCAATCCTTAATTGTTTTGGAAGCTCTCGGTAAGAAAGTGACTTACGAGCAGCTCCTTGAGGCATTGGAAGCGAGATATGGCAACGCTCATATAGAACACGTCTTTCGTGTGCAGTTTAAAGATCGCGTGCAACGCAGCAACGAAATCTGCATCAATGGGCCCTGGAGGTGGAGAAGCTGATCCGAAAAGAATACCGGTCTGTACCTGCGCTCATTGAAGAGAACCTGGTGCAGGCGTTCAACGACGGTATTCGCGACCTTGAAGTCAGAGCTGCTGTGAGGCTCGGGCACCACGAGACGCTTCAGGACGCCTTGGCCCGTGCACTGGAGGTGGAAGCCTTTCGGCAGGAACATCGTTCCCAGCGCGTCAGGGAGTTTGCAGCAGCTACAGTTTGTGATCGTAATATAGGATATAGCTCTAGATGCTATGGCTGTGGGGAAAGGGGCCATCTTCAATTCCGCTGCCCTAAGCGAACTTTAGAAAGGGAAGGTGATCGATTTCGAGGGGGTAGTGCAGCCAACGGCATCGCCAAGCAGCGGCAGGTTCATCGTTCCCCTCACGTTAGGGAGGCTACAGCAGCTACAGTTCGCGACTGCAATAAAAATTACCGCTCATGGTGCTACGGCTGTGGGGAAATTGGCCATCTCCGATCCAGCTGCCCTAAGCGAACTGTAAAAAGGGAAGTTGATAGATCTCTTGGAGGTTGTGCAGCGCACAGCACCACCCAGCAGCAGCAGAAAAACGACTTTATGATCGAACATCGCAGCGGGAAATCTCATAGCAGCGCAGATGCATTGTCAAGAAGACCTTGTCCTCGAGAATGCAAGAATTGTACTAGGCAGGAAGGTAAGGAAGTGGTATCCGAGAGGATGCTCAGGACAGACCACCTAAGTAGCAAGCGGTAGGACAGCCTACAACATGCTCAGCATGAAGATTCGGACATCAAGCCGATTCTGGAATGGATGAAGGCCAGGTCTCCCAAGCCCGACAGTGGAGCGACACAATCATGAAAAGCTATTGGGCCCTATGGGACAGACAGCTAATTCAGGATGGAGTTCTGTGCCGTAATCGGTAAATTGATCTGGGAGACAGCTTTTAGTTGCAAATGGTTGCCCCAACGTAAAATTTCGCATGCCAATTATTTAAAAAACGCCAAATTGCACGCTATTTACAAATAAATATATGTTAGAATCCGTCTGTCAACACAGCGAATCGGGTTTGTAGCAGTGATTAACAGATAATACGACGTAATTACTTGCATATGTGCTCCCGGCGATGCAATACCTCGTACAAAGTAAGGTTGACAGCTATTCTATTACATATTATAGTATTCTATGTGTATCAATATCACCCCCAACTAGCGCCATCCGAAGAGCGTGGAATTGCTAGCTTTCATAAGTCGAAGCACTTATAGGATGTAACATTAAACGACTTGAGGCGACACTGCATTTCTTTTTAATTTCTTTAAACCTCTGTAAATTTAACTTAACGTAACTCCCGTTTAAGTACAGCAAAAACAAATTCATTCATTATTCGTCATCTGTGTGAAGACAGAAACGCGAATCATAATTGTATCGATTGAAAAATTCATAAAGATGACACTAAATCGCTATTTAAAATGCACCATGCAGAGATTCAACAATGAAACCATGTTGAACTTACGTCAAACGAGAAGGTATGTATGTATGTATTTTAAGTCATGTTGAGACAAAAAATTTTAAATCGGATTTTAAATGTATCTTATGAAATAGTCCAATAACATCTTGTTAAAAAAGTTAAAGTTACAGCCTATATACGTCCCACTCCTGCGCATAGGCCTCCGCTCATTCCTGAGAGGGTTTTTAGGGCATAGGAATTGTCCGCCGCGCTGTCCCAATGCGTGTTGGCGAACTTCACATGTCCTCGAAATATTTTTTTTTTCTTATTTCTGAGACATGCAGGTTTCCTCACGATGTTTTCCTTCACCGCCGAGCACGTGGTAAATCTGAATGTATAATGGAGTGACGATCTGGTAAGACATGCAGGAAGTCGATAGATGCAGGTGGCTCAGGACAGTGCTTTGTGGCATACCTTGGTGGAGGCCTATGTTCAGCAGTGGACTTGTGAAGGGCTGTAATGATGATTATGAATGATGAAAATTTCTAGCCACAACGCAAAAGTGCTAGCAGAATTTGTGATATTAAACACAACCCACTGCTTTTCTGTAATCCCCGGAACCTAAAATTCAGCATTATCAGCCGCATTTTAAAACGCAAATATGTGATACGTTACATGATGTGCATTACGACTAAGCATTTATTAATTCTTAGTCCTAATGCGCAAGTCTTATTTCTTATTTGATTACGACATACATTCGTGCCGACGAAATGCAGAAAACCATTTGTTTCAGGTTTTTATTTTGGTGATTTCGATCTTTCCTTCAGAGTTAGGGTCGTTCAGTATGCTGTTTAATTTTGTATTGCATATAGTGAATTCATAAACAGTTTCTAATAATAATAACACCTACACCTAATTGATCTACTACAAGAAGGCCTTACACTGCGTACCGATTGATGCTCTCTCGTTAACTAACATAAAAGTCTCTATCTGTAGAGTAGCTCTATCCGGCCATCCACCACTTACCGTCGTTTCGAGACACCAACCGCCAGCGAAGCGCATTATCGAAACAGACATATTTAAGTCATTAAACCTAGGCACTAGGGTCATAATAGCTGGAGAACTCAACAGTAAGCACTCCTCTTGGAATAGCTCACACGCAATTCCAATGGTAACATACGGTTTGGGTTTAAGGACTTACTTCGACGTTATCGCGCCAGAAACTCCAACTCATTTCCCTATTCAGTACTAGGCATCGACCTGATATCTTTGACGTAGTGTTACTCAAAGATATCAATATGTCCATAACAATTATAGAGACAATTATAGAGCTCAACTCTGACCGTAGACCAGTATTTTTACAGCTGGGTCAGCCCAAAGGTGAGGTCCTTCAGACCAAAACCATCGTGGACTGGCGTAAGCTCGAGGTCAAACTCGAGTCTACCACCTTCCAGCACTTAGACACGATTCCTGACATGATAAACTCGCTAGAGGAAGCCAATAAGTCAATGAAACTCCTATTGGCCCACTTCATCTCAGCGGTCGATGAATGCTCTCAAAAGGTTCGCGTGTCGAGCAATCGACATCTGAAGTTTCCGAGTGATATTCGACAATTCATCAGAGCAAAAAACGCGGCTCTAAGACGATATGATGACTACCGCACAATAGATAATAAATTTAGACTGTGCAACCTCCAAAACGAGGTAAAAGAGCGCATTAAAGAATTTAGACAGGATAAGTAAGATAATCTGCTGGAGCATGTCGAACCATCCAGCACTGCCTTCTGGTAGTTGACCCATGCTCTGAAAGCAGAACAATCCTCACGCATGCCACCTCCCTAATGAGAGGTGGTACGGGTGAGGATCGGTCGTTGAAGAGACCCGATCTCGCCTTTGACGACTCTGAAAAAGCCGAAAACCTCTCAGTTTAGAGAGCTAATGCACTTCTTCCAGCGAACACATAGATCCCGCTCATCTTGGAGAGATATAGGCGGAGGTCGAGTGTGGGTCTGTGATACCACCTACGGGCCCTCCTTTAGACCCTGTGACTGAAGTCACAGAAACTATCGAAAACCTTAAAAAGAAATCAGTACCCGGCCCCGCAGCAACAGGGTGCTTAAGTCTCTATCAGCGCCACCTGTCTGCCTCCTAGTAGGCATTTTTAACGTCCATCTCTCCAGCTGCTCCTTTCCACGCATGAAATTGGAAAGAATCGCGAAACCAGGGAAACCACTCTATATAGCTTTTTTTTTTATAGGACAGGGTGACAAACGAGCACACAGTCCACCTGATGGTAAGTGTTTGCTGTGGCCCATAGGCATCTACATCTATCTTCAATTAC
>DWHP01001067.1:0-17058 GCA_018247895.1 Parnassius honrathi
ATATAATATATTTATACACACACATATATATATTAACAATAACCACCAATTGTATCTTCCATAAATTATTGCTCTCATACTACACCCTCCTATTAATCTATATTCACCTCTGACATTTTTAATATCATAAAAGAATCTCGAACGCCTTTTGGTGTTTCACTTTGACAAAGTTATTTAAAAAAAAAATTATATTGCTTCACAGAAGGTAAATAAAATAAGAAAATGGACGTGGGTTCAATTCGGCTTATATTCACTATCAACCCTCTATTTAGCAAATGATTGTTAGTTCCCTTTATAAATTTCGAAATACAAATCGATTAGAATGAAGAGTAATTCTGCTATATATTTTGTAATTAAGCGTTCAAAATAGGTAGGAAAACAAAAATCTTGATTTTCTTAGCGATTTGAAACAAGACAAGAACCACATACAAGAACTATATACACACAAGCACACGCATCCATGCAGGCACTCACACATGCCAGCCTTTTTCATAAAATAACCAGTTTTCCAACTATTTGAGCAAATCAACCAACTGCATTTACAATTACATAAATAAATATAAGACGGAGCCTGTCATCGATATAATTGGCGGTAGATATTGTTAATGTGTGTATATTACTCGAGCATCGCAAATTAATCGCTCGATGCACAATCGCAAATATGGAATTTTGTAATTCTTAGGGATGAGGAAATTTGGGTATATCACTAATTGTAGTGTTTTAACAAATTGAAAAGTGACAAAGCACGAACACATGTGATGTGTTCGTGCTTTATCACTTCTACATTTTTTATAATGTTGTATAACAAACGACGTAACAGTGTTCCTTGTGGTAGGTGGTCATTGTAACCCATGGAGACCTGCAACTAACATTTAAAAAAACGAAGGTCACACTTCGATTGCTATAAATATTTCGCCTGTTCAAGGGAATCATTGCTGTGCAAAATTTAAACACACATGTTTCCATATCCCAGTTGCGCATCTGCGGAGCAAATAAAATCCGCCTTTTATGTTGAAACTGCTAGAGAGTCTACATAATATTTTACATAACCTTTTCCACTTCGATAAGTAAACGTTACCTTTGTTTCTGCGAATTATGATTCTGTGAGGACGATATTTAAGTGTTTTTTCCGGAGTCTTTTTAAATTTTAAAGGGCTTATAGTGGCTAAAGAACAAGGAAAAGATACCAAAGTGATGCGATGATAGCATTAGGCAAACACTAACGCAATGAATGAATTCTGTTATTTAAATACAAAAAGTTACAAGAAAAAATTGTGTACAAAAGTATACATTATAAAAAGTAAATGTGTCTTATAACGATTTTTACATCATTGTATACTTGAATGTCGTTCCTAAGTATTTATCAGTCTGTTTGCATGACCTCCCCTCCGAGGGGCGTCCGGAAATATCGATTGTACCTGTTGGTAGGTTAAAGTGTTGGTTTGAGTGCTTTGAGGGTGTACCGAAGCTACGCAAAACCTATACCCGCCCTTAGAGAGCGACAATAAATATTGATTACAAAGTTGATAGGTAAAATGATTAATGTATTGGTAAGTATTTTAGATGAAAGGGGTTTTTAAGTAAAGAATTTATTAAAATGGAATACATATAAAACGCTATGTATATTTTAAAAATGTAAATGTTAAATATATAAAAATTACTATGTCCAAAAAATATATATAAAAACTTTCTTTCGAATGCAGATGCAAACTATCGCAGAAGCACACTAAACTATCACTCTACAAACTAACTTCAGAAGTTAATAAATACAATACTAAAAGACATTATTTCCTTAAAATTATTTTAAAAATGGAAGCATTCAGATTAAGTATAAAATCTGTACAGATTTTGCCAACTACTAGAAATATGATTACTTTTTATTACTAATAAAGTTTTTTTGCTGTGGCTAGTGGTGGCGGATTCCGTCAAATCGTTTCGTCCCGTAGGTAATATAAGTGATTATAAAAAAAGCTAGAAAGTTATTATAGCCTCCGAAAGATTATGGCAATATAAGTGAGTCATGTTAATGTAAAATATTTATGAAGACGACGAAGTGGTGATTAAGGCTAATCCCAGTCGTCAGTCAGCCGAAGTCAGCCGAACCGACTTGTTCTTATACCATAGCCTGGGTTCAAATTTGATCATCTTGACGTATCGTGTATTTTTGGCTTGTTATATTATTTATCGTTAGACTTGGAAAAGAGACAAGGATCGGGGAAAATTTGTAGCATCCACAAAAAATACGTTGCGCCGACACGCCGATAAATACGATATTATATAAGATGTCATACAAACATCTCATGTGATACACCTGATATGTCAATATGTTCAAATGTGGATCCAACCTTTCAACAGGTACTTTTATGCAGTAACTGCCTAAATATCTAAATAATTTATGCTAGTTATATTGTGTTTAGTTAATATATAAAAAAATTACTTTCACTTATTATTTTTAACTATATGCAAATAACTCCAATTCATGTGCTGCCACAGACCGATAGGTATTTTCATTCATCATCATTACAGCCATTAACAAGTCAAACACTAAATATAATAATGTAATATGAATATAATATACCAAGGAATGCCATAAAGCACGGTCCGGAGCTACCTGCATCCATCGACTTCCTGCATGTCTTACCAATTCGTCACTCCATCTAGTGGTGATCACTCCACACTACGCGTACAGGTACGACGCTGTCACTCGAGTACCATTTTTTCTCATCGGTTGTCTGCTCTTCGAGCTATATGGCCGACCCATTGCCCCTTGAGCTTACTAAACCGTTGGGCTATGTCGGTCACTATGGTTCTACTGCGGATATCCTCATTTCTAAGTTTATCAGGCAGAGAAAACCCTAAGAATTGCCCTCACCATAGCTCAATGAGTGACGTTGAGCGTCCTTATACATCTAGCAGTAAGAGTCCATGTCTCAGATCCATAAAAGTGCACTGGTTGTACAAACTCGTTTTCTGGTTTTTACTTATACCTGACGGGAAGTAGTGTCGAAATTTTCCGAACGATGCCCAGCCGAGTTGAATCCTTTTTTCGAATTGACCTCTCGGTCGAAGTTGGACTTACCTAGTCGAACTATTTGTTCCAGGTCAACGTACTCGTCAACAACTTCGAGCTTAATGCTCCCACCAAATACTGGTACATGTGTGACATGGACATTACACATGATCTGTGTGTTGTCCATGTTCATATTAAAACCCATCCGTTGGGAGGCACGGTTGAGGTCATTGAGTATAGTGCTAAGGCCCTCCAGCAATTCTAATATAAGGACAATATCGTCTGCAAATCGAAGGTGAGTGATGTACTCGCCATTGATCTTAATACCGTATCCTTTTTAGTTCAGTAGCTTGAAAACATCTTACCATGCCTTAACGAGTTTCGGGGATATAACGTCATCGTGTCTTACATCGCTCTGCAGTTAGATAGGTTTTGTACTCTGGTTCTATACTCAAATAACCATCGTAGCCCCACTTCAGTACTTCGATATACCGACAGTTAACTTGGCACCGCTGGAGGTAATGTAGCACCACCCGAATTTAGACGTAATCAAAAGCTCAAAAGTGGCAGATTGTACTCTTCGGACTTCTGCACAATTTTCCCAAGGGTATGTATGTGGTCTATGGTACTAAAGCCTTTTCGGAAACCGGCTTGTTCGGGAGGAGGCTGGAAGTCGTCGAGTCTGCGTGCGAGACGATTCGTAATGACTCTCGAAAACAGCACGTAGACGCGGCGGTCTGTAGTTCTTCAAGAGGGCGTTTTCACCTTTCTTGAAGAACAAGACCACCACACTTCTGCTCCACGCCTCCGGAGTAGTGCCACCATGGAGGACGGAGTTAAAGAGCCTCTGAAGGACTCCAAGTACCGGTTTTCCACCCGCTTTCTGTAATTTCATCCTCGCTCGGGGCTTGCCGTTTTTAAGGTGCTGGAGAGCCATTCTAATCTCGCTCAGACTGTAGTCCGGGATATCATCGGAATAACTTATAACTATAGAAATAACATATTTGAAACCAAATTTGAGAACTATTGTCATGTTGAAAGATAAGTTTCAATATTTGTTAAGAATTTTACACAGTTTTTGTGAGTGCCGACGCCACCATCAACAAAATATGTTGCGCGATTTGTTTTCTGCGATTTGTTTCAAAACATTACGTGTTGGATGTTACAGGTGTGCCAAAATAATCAAGGATCACATTTGGATGACGTTATTTTTTAAAAATAAAACCCCGATTTCTGTACTTTTATAATAAATAAAAAAATTCTTTCGTCGACATTTGTATTTTTTATGACAATTTGAAATGTTACCGGCCTTTTGGTCCACTCGTATTATTTATTATCAATTGGGTGCATAATGTGTCCGATTTAGATAAAGGTTTTCGTTCTATCAGAAATAGCTGTTAAATATTTGAATTCTTCAGTAACATTTCTGTAGCACCTGTGCTTCTAAACATATTAAACAGCTGAACATATAAGACAACGAATATTTTTGTAAACTCTTACTAAAAAATATTGGTACACATAATCGTCTTATTTTAGGTTAAACAATAATTAATGGGACCCATAATATAATATTTTCATACATTTATAATTTAACTTGCTTAATAAATATAATAAATGAACTAAACAAAATGACTTACGAACGTTTTAATAATAAAGCCGATATATCGATATTTTTTTCGATATACTACGATATATAAAACTCTAAATATTTAAAAAAATATCACAGTCCTAGTTTGAACTGATCAGTTGGAATGATCAGTTGAACTATCCGTGTGTGGGAATTTCTTTGGCTTAAACTCGTTCGAACTGGTTCAACTGATGACTTTAACTGACTGAGAGTGTGTGGGGTCCATTATAGTTGCCATTACCTACAAACCAATAAACGTCACGCAGGGTCTTAGGAATTCGTATTCAAAACGTGTACTATGTTACTGATTACGATTTATTTAAACGACCATAAATATAAGGTCTTAAGATTTTACCTTATTTTAATTCTTTTTGAGAGCAAAGTGGACTGTATTTATGTATTTTGCAAGAGGAAAAAAACTGAACTAATTAACTAATACTGTGATATCTGTCTGACTTAATATTTAATGGCAATTAATTGCTATTTTGTTCTGCTAGGGGCTAAGTCGAAATTAAAGAAAATACGAAACTAACACTTACCTATTTTATTACGATATTTACAGTATTGTGGCAGTTAAATATTCAAACACTATTGCAGAACTAATGGGAACCTAATAGGGAGCTTGGGGGTTCTTCTTTCTTGCTTGTTCTGGTTCTCGGTCTCTATCTTGCTTCTTTCTTGATCGTTGGGCTGCCGCTGTTTTTCCTGCGGCCTTTACAGCTTCATCGAAATAGAATCGTGAGTGAGGACCCACGAGCTATTGAGTGCAACGATTTTGCCGTCGGCGAGGTGCTTCACCGACTACAGTCCCGAGGCACCCCGACTCCTGTTTTTGGAGTGAGGCTCCTAAAGCTAGGAGGCGGCTTAATGTGATTCAAAGGCCCCTCTGAAGAAGGTACGAACCTCGGCTTGAACCACTACCGTAATGAGTGGAAATGGGTCGCAACTAAAAACGCCCCGTAACGCGGTTGTTAAACCTCATATGCGGGGTGTGTAAATGACCTCGCGCTTGCCGGCGAGCGCCGTGTGTCCTAGTGTAATGTCTGAATGAGTGTGTGTTGTGTCTCTACGTGTTCTCTGTCCTAAGGAGGGGGGGGGGGGATGGGCATAACCTATTCATGGAGATCGGGATCGAGATCTAGAAGAACGTTCTTGGGACGTCTCCTGGTTCCCAGAGATGAATGCTGCCCATTCATCTCTGGGAAGTACGAACCCGCCTCCGCCACCAAGGGATTTTGGTGCTCTTTAATCGAATCGAAGTATTTTAAGGATAATTCCTTAAGATACGAAGAAATGGCAGGTAAATTGAGGTCGCTGTGGAGATCCACGTTCCTCACATAGAATGGAGCTCCTGTGATACGACTCAGGAACTTATTTTGGACGACTTGGATACGTCGAATATGGCAAGAGTGGGCGTGGGCAAAGGCTATATCTGCGTAGGTCATGATTGGACGCACGCAGGTTTTGTAGAGATGCAGCTTGTGTCTTAAGGATAATTTGCTGTGTTTGTTGGTTAAGGCGAAAAGACGATGTATTACAAATTTCGCCTTATTTACGACTGTATCTATGTGATGAGAGAATCTCATCTCATGATCGAATGTTACCCTCAGGTATTTCACCTTTCTAACCCAGGGTATAGAGCTATCATAAGGAGAGAATTTGCACTGTCTGTGTCGTTCGAGTTAGTGGATTAAACCTTCATAGCAAGCCATCGTGTTGAACAAGATCGCTTTGCTTTTATTAGGATTGAGTTCTATTCTCCATTTTCTGCACCAATCGCATAATACCGCTCACGTAGAGCGAGTACAACGATTGGGAGAGTACAGAGCCCTGAGGAACTCCTGCTGTGAGGGGCCTACGAGTAGAGATATTCCCCTCAACCCCAAAAAAGAAAATGATCTATTTCTTAAAAAGTCTTGAATAAGTTTAAGAAGTCATATAGGCACTCCAAAATGGCTAAGCTTATAGACTAATCCATTGTGCCAGACTTTATCAAAGGCCTTTGCCACATCGAAATGCAGAACACCGGTATGATATGCACTGCGCCTGTTTAAATTTACGGTATATATAATCTAAAATGTGCTCCGTGAGGCGGTGCACCTGTTGGACACAAGAGTGTTTGGCTCGAAGCAACCTGCTCGTTTGAAAAACTGCTCGTTTGGAATTAGGTTTTTGTTTAGCACAACTTCCTTCAGCCGGCTGAAGGTGATGCGCTCATAGATTTTCCCCATAGCACTGAGGAGGCCTATCTGCTGGATGCCCTATTTCTTGGTTTATTCGGTTTATGAATACGTATAACATCTGCTTACTTTCAGACGTCTAGGAAGGAGCATGTGGTAAGAAGAACATTGAAAATAACCACTAACAGGCAGATCAGTTTGGATGGTAAGGCTTTGAACACCTTATTGTTAATACCATCAGCGCCCGGTGCTTTTTGGGGTCTGAAATTTTTAATAATGAAATTCATCAAAAGTGACGGGGGGGGGGGAGCGGATCATACGTCGGTGATGGAGCGGATTGATTAGCCGCTTCCTCGTCTACCTTATTCAGGTGGACAGGGTCGACTGGCAGAGTGCTGAGAAAGCATTGGCTCTCGATGCTATCAGCCATACATTCGGTCTTTTCCGAGTCATCAAACGCAAACCGACCATCAAATTTAATTAATAGTGGCATTGATGCAACATGTTCTGATTTCAGAGCTCTCGCCAACCGCCAAAAGGCAGTATGTGAAGGCGAGATATCTTCCATCAGTCTGTCCTATCGTGTACCCCTAAGTCCGGCCATGCGCTCCTTAATCTCTCTGCATAGGCGGCGCAAGTTAGACCTATTGCTGTCAGTTTTGTAACGGTCATACGCCTAACCGCAGCGTTTTTTCGCACAGTAGCCGTCACACATCCACGGGGAGTTCAAAACGACGATCACTCGTCGCTTTAATTTGCCTCGAAGACTCTGCGGCGACCACTTTAATATGAGATGGCTTCTAAAGCCAACTACTTTGAGCCAATTACGTCTGGCACATGATCATAGAGTTCATAGATTCGAGGTTAGTCTCGAATCTATGCCAGTTCGTCACAGTTTTGGTTAGAGGAACCTCACTGCTGGGCTGGCCCAGTATCATGAGGACCGGGCGATAATCTGATCTTAGCTTGTGCAATACTTCAATGTAGCGTAACGGTAAGGTTACGTCCCTGAAGAGAGCTTTGAGTCATTATTGTCGAATACCTAGTGTCCTCAGGAGGAGCTATAATAGCAAAATCTAAATTTTCGCTGAGGTCTAATAAATCTTTACAGTTTGTATTTTCTAATTTATTAAGCCAGGTTTTATGTTTGTTATTAAGATCTCCGGCTAAAATGTCTGAGTTGCTAAGATTAAATAGTGCCTCAAAGTCGCCTTTAAGCACTTTTTTCGTTGGAGAGACATATATAAAGGCTACCGTGATCGATTGATAACCGCTTATAGCTACTCTGCAAACTGAAGCCTCTAAGTTTGACAATAATGGTGTTTCAATGGGGACGACGTGTAGGGACGACTATAGTGTATAAGTGTCCCTCCCTCCTAAAGCCCCTTTTCTATCGTTCCTAACTAGCCCACAATTAGCTATTTTGGGGTCTCTACTCGCCTTGAGAAAGGTCTCTTGCACGAGTAAGATGTCTATCTGATGATCGGTTAAAAATGCATGGACTTCGTCTTTCTGGTATCTAAGGCCGTTTGCATTATAAAAGGCTACAGCTATCGACCTAGGTTTTATTCTGGCTATTGGTGTGTTATCCATTAAGTCAGAATAAAAGAGCCAAACGGAAGAAGAACTGCAGAGATAATTAGCTCTAAAGTTTTTGATTGCTTTGATCACCTCCATGTGATCTAAGAAGGCCTGAAGGCGCTCCTTGGCTGAACGCGCTGTTCTAACTTTATGCGCAAAGGTGCGCAACTCATTTAGGTCGAAGCTGTCTACAAAGTCGCAGACAAGGTTAAAGTCGGCACTGAGCTCCTCCAAGACTGGGGAGGGGTTCAGTTTATATGCCGGTTTAGAGGAGAGTTCCCTCTGCGTAGTGCAACCGGCCTTCTGAAGGAGGGGCAGGTGTCACCTGCTTGGGTGCGCTACTCACCATGCTAAGTGGCTTCGTTCAAGCATTTTGTTTTGGAGCTGGAGCCGGGACGGATGCAGGAGGAGTAAGCCTTCTTTTGAGGGCCCCTGCCTCCTTTCTGATTGGAGGCTGCTTGCGACCCCTAGCGCTCTTACCTCCTTGGCGCATTGGAGGCCTTAGGACACTTGCGAAAATTCGCAGTATGCCCTTCCGGTCCACAAAGCACACAGCTCCGAGGCGTTGCGGGTGCACTCGTGCGTGCTGTGATCCCCTGTGCATTTAACGCACCTGGGGCGGGCGAAACACTTGCGGGCACTATGGCCATAGAGTTGGAATCTATGGCATAGCCCGGGGACTTTCTTCTCGTGTGAGAGTTCAACGGTGACCCCAGATAAGTGACATACCGTACGTATCTCGAAGATCTTTTTCCCTGCCTCTGATAGGTCAAGGATGACCAAGACCTAGTTGTAGGTGGTGCCCCTGGTCTTAATGACCATGCGATGCACCTCCTGTACCGGGAGTCCTTGACGAAGAAGATCCTCCTTTACAAAGGAGGTCTCAAATTCTTTCGCGATTCCGCGTATCACTACGCGGAGACGCTTCTCCTCCTCCAGGGAGTAGGTGTGGAAGGGGATGTCCTTTCCACGAAGTATCTTAGTGAGGGCCCTGTGGTCCTCCACCGTGTTCGGCGAGACCGCAATGCCCTAACCAGAAGGCTTGGCTTTGGAGAAGCCATTACCTGTGAGATGCAGTCTCAGGTGGCATTATCTTGAATTATAATTGGAGGTGAGTTTTGGGACCTTTAGGACCCTGGCTGACCCCTACTTTCCCCCCTTCTTGGTAGGGGGACTGTCCCCCGTGAGTGGGAACGTTGGCTGATGGGAATGCGGGCACAGGCACCTTTTTGGCTGGCCCGGAGGAGCTTTTCCTTTCAGCCCTGCGTCTTTTCCTACCGGTGACGACAGTAAAATCCTCGTTTCCGGACGATGTGGTGCCTACTGGGCGTCTCTCGATTTCGGTGTCCTCCCCCGCGGAGGTCATCAAATCGGATAATCTGAAGTTTCTGGAGGAGAATTCTGGAGGGGGCGCGGGAGGAATTTCCAGGAGGGGGGAGGGGGACTGGGCCCCTTTACGCGACCCATCCCTGGCGCGTACCTACCTCATAGTCTCAAGGGAGGGACCCGCTATACGCATTCCATTTCAAGAACGGCGCGGGCTGGGGACGGGGATGGGGACAAAGGGGAGAGCATCAGCTTCCCTGGATATGCGGAAAGTGCTCCGCTAAAAAGCACCTCCCTCTACAAATCGCCAAGGGACGTTACGGCAGCATTTGAGATTTAAGATTTGACTAATTAATAATTAAAGTATGGTACAATTATACAACATCCTGCCGAGCAGGTTGTTGAAGGAACGTTAAAACACCTAATAAAATCACTATAGGTTTACTTGTATTAATTAAATTTTGGAATAAATAAGGATTAATATAGGTAATATAATATAAATAATATCCCTACCCCCCTAATGGGGAGATATTACTATAATACTATACTTAAATAATTATATGTGTGTGAGCTGTATAAAACACTTACCAGTTGTACTGCAATAATAAATCGAAAATAAACAGTTTTAATTTCTAAGAATTAACGCAATGAATGATTCTATTTTTAAAACGCGCACGACCTTGCTGTCTTACGAATCCGTGAGGCCTGCAACCGGGAGCTCGGTCGCCTCGACCCGATGACGACTAGCCTAAGCCTACTCTATGTGGATTGAGTTATGGCCGTAAACCGCTTGGCACGCAAAGAGAACGTTATCATAACAAAGCCCGTATCTATTAATGGATTGACGCGGCGAGGCGATGTTTCTTCTCCATACTGGAGGCGTTGCGGGTATCGAGGTGGCCCTCATAACCCGGGCGTCTTCGCGGGGGGGCACGGCTCCCCCGGGATTGGGTTGCTGCTTGGCAGCATTTATGTTGAAATACGCTCTCCCTCGCCTTTCGGAAGGTCCAGCCCAGGCGTTAGCGATCTCGGTTCCACAGATGACTCATCTCTACACGAAGCCGAGTGTCGGGAGCCTCTAAGCCCCGTGGTGACTTGTCTTCTATGTAGTTCCAATTTCGAACCAACAGGCGCGCACCCGGTTAGGTGCAGCACCGTTTCCTAGGGGTTCCCTTCTTCAGTTGAGGTTGAGCTTCATGGTTGCCTTCTCCTAGGGTTGATTTTTGTACTGTACGCCATTAGGAGGAAGATCACTCCGGGGGAGGGAGAGGGGTCGGGGTGCTCAAGCCGCTAGGCCGAATCTGCTCCAACACGATGCGTACACCCACCACTAGGTGACACACCGTTCCCTCCCTCCCGCGACGACCGTACCAGGAAGGTGGTGGGGACACTCAGATTGAGATGGTGTGGTGTCGTAGGTGTAGGTGTGTCGGTGACAAATTGCGAGTCAGTGTTGCCTTCTGCGTGGGCTTTCTGCCATGCGGGTTTCTGGCCTCGGGGTAAACCCCTTTACCCGGACATTCCTCATGGCACACTACTGTGTACCGGTCCTGCGTGCCTTTGATGAAAAGGCGTTTGTTTTTTTTATTCTAGCGTCTTGTGTCACTGTCGGTTAATTAGTAAAGAAAAGAAGGTTATCCATTATTTGTGTTTATGCAAATATTTTTTGTCAGATTTGGCCTCTCTGCGGCATTGAGGGATTTACTTGACTCCCTAATCTATGTAGGGAGGAGTTCTCTTGGATAGGGTAGCCCGTCCGGGGGCCGTGTGTGTAGCGGCGCAAAACCGCTAAGGTGTTCGTGTGGCCCGTTGTCGGCGCGGTCGAACGTACCGCGCGCCAGCCAGGCCACAAATTCGTTAAGGCTCTCTATCTTTAGGTTGGCCGCTATGACGTCATTCTGGACGTAGCGACCCGCACCGACTATGGTCCGTAGTGACAAATTTTGCTGGGCCTACAGTCGTCGCTTCTGGTGATCGCTCAGGAGCGCATACCGGGCTGGAGCAGCGTATGTTAATAGTGGTCTGATGTAAAGCTTATAAATGGTAATTTTGGACTTAGTCGGTAGCTTGGATGCCAGGAATTGGTTATGAACTTTTTTCCGAAGTCGGTTAACTCGGAAAAAATAGAGGTTATCCGTTAAAAGTCAGTGTTGGCCTGTCTGCGGCATTGTGGATTTTACTCGACTCTCTAATCTATATAGAGAGGAGTTCTCTTGGATAAGGTCGCCCGTCCGGGGGCCGAGTGTGCAAAGGCGCAAAGCCGTTGAGGTGTTCGTGTGGCCAGTTGTCAGCGCGGTCGAACAAGCCGCGCGCTAGCCGGGCCACAAAGTCTGTGATGTTCTCGACTTTCAGATTGGCCGCTATAATGTAGTATTAGTAATTACACACAACACAAACATGTCGGTACATAGCATACAACGCACGGGGAAGTGGGGGCGAAATTAGAATTTGAGCTGAGTTGCTATATTTCCTTAAGTACAGTCTTACAAGGTAATAGTTATGTATTTTGTAATGGAAATTATTTTACTTACTTACGTACTTATTTACGTACTTCGTATTTCGTTACAATCATTTTTCTGAAATATTGATTTTTATGGATGAACGGTTATTCACCTGTATCTATTTCGGGATAGTTTCGTAGATGTATTCAGCAAATGCGATAATACTGAAGGTGATATGGCAATACCAAAAAAAAATTAACGTACCACAACATAAGAAATAAAACTAAAGCAGAAGAGTTTCATATATTACATGTGGGATGGCATGAAAGGGTTATTTTTCGGGCTTTATAGAGATCTATTTGCCCATCGTGGCTACTTCGGTATCCCGTGAGCGGTAATTTTCAGAGGGTGGATCTACAGTCATCCAGGAGAGAAACCACTTACAGGTTGTTAAAATTGTTATTTTAAAATTCAATTCAAAAGAAATAAACGTAATAGTAAAAAAATATTTAATTAATTCTTGTTTTAAGATAATTAATCGATAGTAAACGTATAAAAATAAATTGTGTAAAACTTCCTAAAATAACATAAATATAATGTTTGATTATTATACTTCTTTCTTTCATGTCCGTTTCTAAATTAAATGATTTAGAATTTTATTATTTATTCCATATATATGTATGTACATATTTAAATGGAGATAAAAAATATCGAAAAAATCGATATATCGTACGTAAGCTTCGATGTTTTTAATGAGCGATGTTGCATCCTATAGATGTGCCTACTCGGAAAAATTATGACTCGATTTAACTTGAGTTGCATTCACACAACTTGAACTAAACTCGAGTTACGCAACTAGAGTTAGAAGGACGAAACACAGTAAATGATTTGTTACAATTACTTTAAAAATATCGATTCAAAAAATATTATATACTTTTTTCACTTGTCCATTCCTATGACTGAGTAAGGGAATAAAATCAGGGTAGTGTAATAACTGGCTTCCCTAATTAGGGGCCACGCCCCATCCATCATTCATGGCCCTGATTCAGGGTAGTGTAACAGGGGCATTATCATGTCTGACTCTTAACTCTTTTTATTCCATAGAGTCAGAAAATTCTTTTATATCTTTTGATGATCAGATAAATTATAGCATGCCTTCTTTAAGTAGCTAATTGAATTGCATTTTTCACTCTTAAGATAAAACGTTAAATGCTTGCAATATTAACGACCAAAGCATTCCCAGACAGTTTTCCGAGCTAAAAGCATCATTCTCTAATAACAATATTCATGCTTTCATAGTTTCAGAAACTTGGCTGAGACCGTCTTTACATTAGGCATGGTATTCTTTTCCTGGGTTTGTGCTGATTAAGAATGATCGCATAGATAAAAAAAAGAGGTTACGTTATGTGGTAGAGCCACGCTCTCACAGTATACCAGCGTAAAATAGCAGTGTAACGCTGCTGTGTATCGTATGGTGTGTGTAGAGAACCGGAGACCCTTTTTACTGGAATCGAAGCATTTTATCTTAGTCTTTAGGGATGACAACGCGTTTGCATTTTGATTCTTAATTGAGGATAAATGCAGATGTCTATAGACCACAGCATCCACTTACCATCAGGTGGACTGTCACCCAATGCTATAAAAAAGGTGGAGTTGCAATATATCTCCACGCTTCATTTTCTTAAAACATCATATTAGCATCCCCTTCTCCTTACGCTGCTTTCGCTGAATTACTGTCCAGATGTTAAGAGCTCAAGGATGACCCTTTAGTTATTACTTTGCCAATTTAGAAGTAAACCCTTGATAACATTGGTTCCGAATACGCTCACTGCATAATCACTGGAGATTTAACACGGATTTACTAAAAAGTTCAATCCGATCTTAAAAGCTACATACAATCATAAGTCTATCAATCTCAACGTTCTTCCTTTAAAGGCAACTTATTGTAATATCGACACTCATGACTCGCTGATTGATCTCAGTATAGCTGACATTCTTCGCTAGCTGATTGAAATGAAATTCCTTAGTTCTCTTGGTGTGGGTAAAACACCTCTGAATTGTGGTTCATCTTTTTCTCACGATGCTTTAAATCTTCATTTTACATCTGCTTCTGCATTGGACTCTTCAATTCGATCTCAAACAGTCGCTTATATAGCATCAATTCCGTCTCCTGACATAACTGTCTTTTTTTTAACCCTGTAGATCAGGGTGAAATAAGAAAGACTCTTCTGACAATTAAATCCAGGTCTGTCAATTGAGATGATATTAGTAGTCATGATTGCTAATATATTACCTTATGAATACCTTTTCTCCGCCACACACGTTGTTAATTTTTCCTCGGTACAGTTTCCAAGTCAGTGAAAAAAAGCTTTCGTTAGACCCCTTCCTAAATTATCCAATCTTACATTTTCTAATCACTTGCCTCCCATATCAGTTTTACCTTTCCTATGTAAAGTTTGGAAGTATGTGTTCATAAGCAAATTTCCAATTTCATATGTAAACCTAATTTGCTGAGTACTTTCAGCCCGGGGTCCGTCTTAGTCACAGCACCACAACTGTCTTACTTAAATTAACTGAAGATATTAAAGAAGGAATGGCAAACAAGAGAGTTACAGTTGTGGTGCATGTTGACTTTTCTAACGCTTTTAACACAGTTGACCGTGATATCCTTTTTGATATCCTTTCCTATTTGAAGTTTGCATTGTCCTGGAGTGGTTCTCATTTTATCTTCGCGGACGTCAACAGTCTGTCCACGTGGAGCAAGTGGCTTCACAGTGGATTGACCTGATTTCTGGCGTACCGTAAGGCGGTATATTTTCTCCGTTAATCTTTACAATTTTTATTAATTCCATCACATCCAATATTGATTGTTCGTACCATCTGTACGCTGACGACCTACAAATTTATTCAAAGACCGACATTTGTGACATCCATAATGCGATTGACAAATTGAATTCAATTGGTCCATGTTTATGAATGTCTGTGAACCCCACGCAGTGCCTGCGGTGATTATTGGTAGCTCAAGGATGCTTGTTAAAATGGATACCGCGAGGCTACCTTCCGTCTATTATAATGATCGATTGATACCGTTCTCTTCTTCAGTTAAAATCTTGGCACTACAAACAAAGACCAAAATTGGGTACCTTCATATTTAAACGAATTTATTACTTCGCTTTAAGTACTAATGTTATATTATAATATAAACTTAGGTGAGAAAAACGGTTTTATTATAGTTTTTTTTTTTAATATAAACCACAATAAACACGAATTAAGTAAAATATGAAACTTTTTTGGCCCGGGCAGTATTAGATAGCCGCAATGGCGTTTACTATTGAGGTGATATTAGACGTCGTACAACTAGTGAAGCGTTCTATTAGAGCGTGGATCTTTCACGGATTTGCCGACCTATTTAGGCATTTACAACCACATATCCTTTTGTGCATGGTACTACCAGGTAAAACTAAGTTTTTTCTTGATACTAACGAGTCGCTTAGCATTCGCAGATTCCTCCTGACCAGATCTCTGTGTGCGGTGTAGGGTGTGATAACCGCGAGGCTCAGCCCTCGCGTGCGCAACGTCGCGCCCAGCGCTGCAGCAAGCCGGGCCACTCCCCACGCTTCCATCTCGTTTCCGCCAGATGAACCTGTTCAAAATAGCTCAATTTTTTAACCATAGTCAAGTCTAGCTGGATAAAAGACAAACAAACAGTTGGGTATGCGAAAGAGGCCTGTCCAAAACAGCTGCATTTTTAAGCAATAACCAAGGCTAGCTGGATAAAAGAAAAATAAACAGTTGGGTATGCGAAAGAGGTATATTTAGTAGATAAGGCATAACAATCTTCCGCTCACTAGATGACGGTAGTTAAGACAGAGTTGAAGTTATTTGTCACACAGCCTCATCATCATTAATAAGTTGCATATAGGGTTATTTTTCAAAGAGTAGTCTAATTTTACATTGTAGTTCAAATAAATAAATTATTATACACGGACATTACATTTTTTGAAAACCCAGATTTGAAGCGATTTGTGGGCAATAAGTACTCTTACCCGCGCTCCTGTATGTGTGATTTAATTCATGTTTTCATTTCCCAAGTTTATGCTTACTGTTTACCTTCTTAGTGACACGCTTACTACTTATGCTTAAGACAATAACTACATGTTGCGAATTAGGATTGCAGTTTTACCTTTTACACTTTTAACTTCTTTAGGATCGTCATAATAAATAAAATAAAAAAATAATTTTTTGCTTATCAACGATGTAACCGACGACTGTCCGTATTATAGTATATTTAAAAAATTGGAATGAACTATTTACAATTAAATTACGCTAGTGGTCCCAATATCTAATATTCGTATCTCAAAATGAAATCTGACGGCGTCGGGCTGATAGTATCGACTGGCGAGTCGAGAAAAGTCGAACTGGTTATATCTGCGCCGGGAGCTTTCGAAGACTGCCGGACGATCACGTGTCAACGCGCCACATTGTTTATGCATAGACGTGCGCGTTTTGTTAAAAAAAAAATCACTTCTGACTTCCGTGAACGCAGCAATAATTTTACTGTAGCGGTCGTCGTAACTTTAAACATCTTTGACGTAAACACGACCTTTTACACAGATAAAAGACTGCTAAGACGACTACCATTGAAAGTGCCGGCGAGTTTGCAGATTCATTATTTAAGTTATCGCTCACCGCACTTGAATAGTTTGATTCGATTGATAGGTTAATTACGACACGTACGCTAATTTCTCACCGCGGTAAAGACTCACTTTAGTATCTTTGTATGTACCACGGTAAACGATTACATAGGCTGCACTAGAAGTATCGGGAATGGAATATTTCCACTGTTCCTGTCATATTAAAATCTTTTTAATTGAAAACTCCTTGGTTTTAAAA
>DWHP01001068.1:0-17056 GCA_018247895.1 Parnassius honrathi
CGATGGATGCAGGTGGCTCAGGACCGTGCTTTGTGGCGTACCTTGGGGGAGGCCTGTGTTCAGCAGTGGACTTGTAAAGGGCTGTAATGATGATGATGATGAACTTAGGCTACTTTTATTTTGTAAAAAAAGAACTAGGGTTCCGCACAAAAAATTGAAATCGATAAAATCCAATCGTAATAAATTTCACACGGACGAAGTCGCGGCGAACAACAGCTAGTTAGTAATAAGTTTTTAAAACCATATTCCAACATATGAGGATTAGAGGTTTACTTTCACAACATTAAGGGGTTACTAAATCATCATCATCATCACAGCTCATCACAAATCCACTATTGAACACCTTTGGAGAGGAATATTCTTACAGTTTCGCTGCGTAATAGAATCAAAATATAAATGACACGACTAACTGACATATCCTAGCGGATCAGTAGGATGGAAGTGGCAATGGGTCGTTCATATAGCTCGAAACACTGACGACCTATCGAAATGAACGTAATTTACCATTAAATTATGATATCACCTTCATTCATTTCATTCATATTCTCCCTAAGAGTTCACCTTCGTAAACACCTTACCTACCTCTGCCGCCAAATAGCAGTGGCTACGTAGCTGTGTTCCGTTCTAAAGGGTGTAGAGAGCAAGTATAATAACGAGATGACTATGTATCTGAAGCCTTTGTTGTTTTAGGTTAGTTGCAGTTGTCTACAGACTGATGCAGCCACTTGCCATCGTATGGAGTGTAAGTTCGTTTGTAAAAATACTTTCCATAACAGTAAAAGCTGACTTCAAAGAACTGAAGAGAATGAATAATATCACAATCTAAGGGATTATACGATTTTGAATGGACCTCGGTATTCCACCATCACAATATCGTCTAAATAACTATTTTTAAAACGTCATCCTCTATTTTTCCAATCTTAGGGATATATTTTTTTTAAATGGTTACAACACGGGTCACTTTAAGACCATGGATAAGTAATATCACGCATAGGTGTACTGTAATTTTCCTTTATTAGATTCACTTAAAATAGCACAAAAAGAATATAAGAAAGAAGTTTAGGGAGAGTTCTTCAAATATCCGCGACAGCATTGGGCCTAGTGTGAGCAGTGACGAAATGAATAGAACCAGATTCACAATCAACTAAACGATATCAAACTGTGGACAGTACTATGTGTTTGACAGTAAGTTTTAACTAATGTAGAGCTACAAATGTTAATTATACCATAAAGAGAGCTTACACGTTACAGTTAAAGAAGTAACAACAACAGAACGCATGTCCGAGAGCCTGTTCAACGCATTATGCTATGCGACCATATCGTGCGTAAGAAACATTACTAAAAAACACACTAGATGTTATTGCATCCATGCTTGACTAGCACGCAAATCAGAGCGCAGCACATTGTGTGTTAAACGGTGCGCAATTAAAGGGAACGATGCTTAATAAACACATTACAAGCGCAATATTAGGCGCTCGCGCAGAGTTGACGTGATTAAGAGACGAGAACGTGGGAACGTGGTTACAGACAGTACACAGAAAGTCGCATAGTGCACAGTTAATTACATTTTAACATTTGTTTTTTATTTGATTCGACATTTTAAAAGATAACACTAAATCTCAAAAATTAACATAGAACGTAGGTATCTGTTAGACTTTTCACCCTTATAATTGATCTTTTTGTAAATAAAATTATAATGTCTGTACGTATCTGTCTGTCTCTCTTTCTGTCTCTCTGTCCGGGCTAATCTTCAAAATTCGGTTCGGAAAAATAACTTATACCTATGCCTTTATTTGAAAGCCTGTCTGTCATTGCACTCGCATAAAGGCATCCATGTGTCTGTAATTTCACCGCGTTTTAATTCCACCTTTTCTTCTCAAGGTGACGGTTGTAAAGCTACTTGCTTCATCATTTATTTGGATAGGCGAAGACCTAAGTCATATTCTTGTTCTAATGCGCAAATAATATGGTTTAACGTCAGGTGGAATAATGCTCATCATGTCATTTATAACTCTTAATATGTAAACTCAACACGATGATTTAAAACATATTTTTTCACTTCCTAAATTACTCAAGTAGGAAATTCCAAAAATATATAACTATGTTTAATTACAATTATCTATATGAAACAATCTCTGCAAAAACATATTTGTGATAGAAAGACACCGAGGTTATTCCATAAGTATTTTATTTTTAAAACAACACTAAAAATTGTAGGATTAAATCATCAAATCAGTCGACACAAAAGCAATAAAACTAGATATTCAACTGCCGTTACGAACGGCGTCAGCATAAAATACCGAATACTATAACGCGAAAGCTCTAAACCCAGACAAGCATTCAACGTCACCGGGGCACAATGGAAACGTGCTTCTATGAAAATATCAATAATAGTATTGAACGTAGTTTACTACGCTATTAATGCACGGCGCGCTTGCAGACAAATTCAATTGACAGGAGCCTCCGCTGCAGCCGCAGGGTGTCCCTCGTTTACATCCACCCGCCTATCTATTTACGTCGCTATTGGAAATAAAATTGAGCGGCGAGATTGCATAGGAAGTCTCAAAGGGTGAGAATCAACTCTTTATGATGCGATTTTATTATCGTCATCGACACTGTCGTCATAACAGACGCCGCAGTATTTAACTGCCTACAAAAATTAGAAAATTATCGATTCGAACTTAGTATTCTTTCCCTTAACGATGGTAGAATAGAAACATATCAGTAAGCGTTAGGCGCCATTGTAACAACGTGGCATTACGCATCTAACGCTACAAGTACGCGAGCTTCGAAGTCGATCGTCTAAATACGTTTACAAGATGCGTCTAGTGGCGTTATCACAAAATATGATAGATCGTTGGGTGTAGCGCGACGCTCTCCCACGCGACGCAAACGTGATTAATTATAATTCGAATTTTATTCAAAGTGAACAGCGAACAAACCACGATACCAATCAATAAACGGTTCCATACCGACGACGGTACCGACATGATACCACAATTTACTGTTGCCGATAGCACATATGAAGACGTCAATGCTTGAGTGAATAAGTTGCTTAGATAGATGCCCCGGAACAATACTAGCGACATTTCCATTGTCAAACGAATCCCTTTTAACAATACTATAAAGTACAGTGATTCTATCTATAAGCACATTTACAGTTGCGCAATTGGTACCACAGTTATTTCTTAATTGACTGCCTAATAATAGTATACAGTGTTTGTAAAACTTTACAGCATATGATAATTTTCAAAGAACGTTTAAAATTGAATATCTATAATACAAACGCAGGAAATAAAGTAAATGGGGCTCTACGCTCTATTGTGAAAAGTCAGAATGTGTCAAAAAAGGCACGTATGGCAATTCACAATGTTGTGTTAGTCCTTACTTTAACGTATGGCAGTGAAAGTTGGGTGTGGCAGAAATGCGGTCGCTAAGGAGTATGTTAGGGCTGAATCTGAGTGATAGGGTGAGAAACTGTGTGATAAAAGAAGAGTGTGGTTTGCATGATGCTGTGACCAAGATTAAAAAAGGGATGCTCCGGTGGTTTGATCATGTAGAAAGAATGAATGAAGAAAGAGAGACAAAGCAAATATATGTTGCAGAACTGAATGGAAGAGTCGGAAAGGAACGTCCTAGGTGAAAATTTATCGATCAAATTGGCGATATATTGAAAATGAGTCAAATTAATAGTACTCTTAACCAGTAAGAATGTGTGCGTAGGTATATGGATGTGGAGGAGGCGAGAGAGATATGTCAGGACCGTCCTAAATGGAAGTCTATAGTCTCTGCCTACCCCTTCCAGGTGACAGGCGTGAGTGTTTACGTATGTATGTATGTATGTATGCAACCGCTTTTGTAAAAAAATAAACATTAAAAAGCTATGTTTTTACTAGATAACATATATTATGTATATAGATTAAAAATATCATCTGCTTACTTTTAAATAAGCTCATTTGCATACTGAGGTTTTTACAAGACGAATATCAGATTTTAGGAATCGACGTTACAAGCACACTGCGTGAGAAATAGCTACTCATTTAGTAATATCGCTGGGGCTTCATTATATTCAACATATTATACAAAAAAGGTTACTTCATTTCATTTAATTAATTAGTATTAAAATAAATCCTCGCGTTACAAAGCTCCTGAACGGAAAAATATTTTATTTTTACATTTTAGTTTAAATATCAATACCGATCGTAATCAACACTCAGCAACTAACTGAGAAGGCAACGACGCTAAATTCAAAAGCCGTGCATCTCTGTACCTCATGACAGTTATCACGTCCTTATAACGACATAAATCATAAAGACGAGCTCACAAGCGCCACAATGACACATATGACACGTATCTTCGTCTCGCGGCGTAATAAATAAAAGCCAGCTCTCTTTACAGAGAGCAATAAGTCGTATGCGGGTCAGAGGTGAAGTGAATAAAAAACGGCCGACAATTAAATAGCGTTCTTGAAGGTTAATGAGCACAATAAATATGTTGTCGGCACCGCAGCTGCAGACAAACAAATGCACGGTGCCGTCACACGCGAGGAGGGTACAGAGGAGGCTCGGTACCGAGACGGTACAGCCGTTGACAACAAACGTGACTCACTCCATCCGCGAGACAGAGACTTGTATTCAGAGTCAAATTACCATTTTTCAATGCGACTTGCGCGATTAGTTAGTTTGAAAAAAATTACAACTTGCCTGAATAATACAAGAACAGAACTAATAAAGAAAGAGATAATTAAAGCTTAATGGGAAAAAACAGTAAACAAATAGTTTAAAATTGTATTACTGTTATCTTATTACATCAATATCTGAAATGTAAACATTTCGATGATGGAATGTTTATACTCTATCTCTTTCAAGCAACGAAGAAAAAAAATTCAAGTAAGAAGAAAAACCGCAGCGACTTATCAAAAGAAATTTTAAGTAATGCATTAAAGCTAGATATCAAGGAGAAAATATGTTGTCGCTTAAAAATTTTACAAAAATATAATAGGGGTCTTATTTCCATAATTACCGACTTAGTTTTTGTGTCGCCGTGACGACTAACAGCGTCGTCAGCTAACCACCCTAACGGGCATTTCAAGCATTCACACGCGAATGCACCAGACAGAACCATACCTGCATTTAATTTATAATGAGGAGGGGACAGGGAAACCGCGGGTGTGAACTCATTCGGTAAACTTCAGCGTCCTGGGGCATTAAATACCGCTCACAAAAATCTCCGACGCTCAAGGTAAAACCACCCCTCAGTCCACGCAAAAGTCGCAGAAAGCGGGGGAGGGTAGACCTTCTTAAAACGGTCGCAGTATGATATCACAGCGGGGATCTTTTATAGCTGGCGCCTCAGGACCAATATGCAACGAACTTTTGTGAGCTGCACCTATTATCAAGTGCGACTTTAAGATACTTGTTTTGCGACGTACCTATTTTTATAAAAGGAGTGCGACCATGCCCTTTAAGGAGTGCAGCAGACAACTCGAAATAAATTTCCAAAAAATAATCTATTTATCATAAACCAAATTAACGTAATTCCTATACGAGTGGCAACTCGATTTGGAAAATCAGTAAATTAAGCGTGCATTCTTAAATAAAAACGTAAACCAGTTTTTAATAACAATGAAAATGTCTGCTCTTATAATTTGATTAACGTCTGCACTACGAAGACACCATTGAATAAACGAAAACAAAATGCGTCACTGAAGCCATCATTGCATCTCTGCTGGTGTTTCACAAAGATCAGCTAAACATGACGTGTGAAATAGATTTAGCTGGTGATCTTAAGTAAAGCTGCATCAATAACTTGTATATCTTTCGCATTAGGAGACTTTTTTGCTTGTAACGCCAGCAAAGAAATATTGTTGAAGACTCAAAATTAACAGGGACATATTAACACGACCCGGAAGGTAGACAAACGTGGGTGTTCCCGGTCAGTTTCATATTTGTATGCACTTAGCTCAGCCATCTCATTTGTTAATTTATAGAAAAAAGCTAATATCTTGCTTTTACCGCTTGTAAATTAAATTAAACACGTTCCAAAAGTGCATTAAGCTACTTGCATTGATCGAGTTAAAGCAATCGACCTTCGATTCTTGGATAATACTGAGTTATGGCGGCTCCTGTTATGCCTGGGAGTATCTGAGTTTATATTTATACCCTTTTATATATTTCCAGCAGTGCACCAACAATTGTATTTGGGATGGTTTTAAGAGTTTTACGGTAGTCAGGATAATTACTAGCAGGAGGGCACTCCAATGTAATCCTCATAGATGACAATGTACTTGTGGCTTTTTTAGTGATTTTGATTGCAGCAGATGCTTTAGGCATAATATATTACACGCTCATGCAGGCGTCAATCAATTCCATCAATCATGACTGGTAAAAAACGGATAGTGACTGATAGGCGTACATTACGCGCTCATGCAGGCGTCAACCACTGCATTACACGGTAGGTTAATCGTCAACCACAACCGTGATTGTTGTAAAACTGAAAACAAAACCTACTTTTTAATGGGCACCTTACATCAGGCGGACTACTAGCTCACTGTTACTAAAAATCTTCTAGATAATAAAATATCAATATTTGTATAACTAATAAATATCTTGTAGCATGAGCTAAATAGTGCACTATTGTTCAGTTCGTAAAGGTAAAATTAAGTGTCAGTGGTGCTTAGCACCAAAATACACAACAGCTAATAGAGCTGATCGTATTTATAACAATTTCAAATAGTTTTATACGTGGTAGAGCCATGCAGCAATTATATCAGTACTGTTGCAAGCTATAATTGATGCTCAAGCTCGTAACAGCACTATAGTTGTAGCACGAATGGGTTGGCTCGACCGGGGAAGGACCACGCTCTCACAGAATACCGGCGTAAAATAGTAGCCTAATGCTGATGTGTTTCGTATGGTGATTGTAAAAAACTGGTGACCCTTTTTACTGGAAATAAGGCATTCCATATTAGTCCTCACGGGTGACTACGCATCTGCATTTTCGTTCGTAATCGAGGATACATGTAAATGTCAATGGGCCAAGCAACCACTTACCATCAGGTGGACTGGACTGTGTGCTCGTTTGTTACCCTATCCTTTAAAAAAAAGTTACCCATTATCGAAACAGCTTGGGACAAGCAAAACATAAGATGTGATATATTTTTTTATTGTCGGATCATATTTTATTGTATAAAAATACTAGCAATTATATCAATGTTCCTCAGTAGTCGAATAGGGAAAGAATTTTAAATGATTTGCGGTCTATGTCCCTAACGTAATAGACTAGTTTAAACCTATTTATTATTGGGTGTTTTAAACCGACTGCAACCCAGAAGATGAGTAATATTTTTGCCATGCTATGTAGCCGAAACAGCTTGACGGATTTTAGCATTTGAGGTGTCCTTAGATTCATCTTAGTTATGAAAGTAACATAGGGTATAAATTTAGTCTTCTTTTTCAGTAAACTATTTTACGCAGTTTTTTTCAATAGTTTTAACCATTGAGCTTACTGTAATCGTTATCTATGAGCATGTCAATGTCTTATAAAAATCGAATGTCGTATGAAAAAATCCATTACCTAACGTTGGGCTGGTTACAACACCCGCAGTGGTGGTTCTTGAAGTAGACTTAGTAGAATGACTTCCGTCAAACCTGCCGCTGAACATAGATGACGGGGTTTGCTTATTGCATTGCGTAAGCTAATGACGATAATGCATGTCCCACATAATGATACTGTTAAGTATACCTTGTATTGTATACTACCACCTGCACATTATCCTAATTTCCATAAATACGTGGACTAAATTTTAGTGAAAATTCCTTCAACAACATTTCTACTCGAAAGTTAAATAATATGAATCCGAGCACCTTCTATTACGCCTACTATACCTCAATTAACATTTTAACAGATGGACACGGACCTACAAACGTGGGCCACTAAAAACACAAATAGTTCTTTGATTAATGATTACGATAAATAAATCTTTATAAAGAACTCTCCAATAGCAAAACATAAAAAGTTTCATGCGTCTGAACCAATTTTCGAAACACTCCTTTCAGTCCGCATCAGACACCTATATTCACTGGCCCGCTCGAACGGTACGGTCGGACGGACAACAAAGTAATCCCCCTATAAGGATAAGGATTCCGTTTTTTTTATCCTTTTGATGTACGAAACCGTGAAAATGAACTAGAATATAAAAATCTTACGAACAAACGTCGTGACGTCACATATGTAGTATTTATTTTTCGTTTTTTTTTAAACATAAAAATTAAAATCAAACACCCGAGGCGCATAATGCACTCCTGATAAAGAGGGTAATTTGATCCAAAAGGACGAACAAGGAGTCCGTACGAAACCGAGCTCAAATATGACCCGAAAGGAGAAAAAAACGTCAAGCACACCGGTGGCTGGCCGAAACGCCGCCCTCTGTTTTAGAGACGAAAGCAAACACTACGGAGATAGCGGACAAACAAATGTAAATGACCAAAATGTGAACGTCATGTTTGGCATTCCCATAAAGTAACGTTAACACGTCATTAGAGGTAATGATGGCGTGATTACGGAGGTGGGGCGAGTGCAGTGGAGCTGAGGCGATTGCCTACTTACTGTGTGGTCTTACGCCTTTACAAACACGGCGTGGACTCTCATATTTGGACCACGTGCTTCGTAGACTGATAGATGTTTGTACTTTCACTAACCTTGACTTATTATACTTATAGAAAGATAATTGAATACAGAACCAACTGAACAATAACCAAATACTAACACGAAACACTATATAAAAATGATATAGTGTTTCGTGGCATTAGAAACATTGTTATTAAAACAATAGTTAATAGTAAAGTATATAAACAATAAGTCGGTAGACGGAGTGGTGATTAAAATAATGAAAATGTGCTAGTGATTCAATTCTAACAACTTTGAATATATACATTAGTTTTGTAAGAAAGTTTCCTTGAAAGGTAAAAATAAGTGCATTCCAGTTATATACGTAGTTTGTAAATAGAATTTCTTATTTTTCTTCTTCAGCCCGTAAAATTGCACAGGGGCTTCTCTCGTTGTAGCCTCTTACTAAGACCACGGGACGCAACTGGATAATGGACTTTCTTACGCCACCACAACACGGCATTATTCATCTTGCAATCTTGGAACATTGTAAAATATTCCCATGATCTGAGATTTACATATGATATTTCTCAGTGGCAATTATGAAAAAACAAACTCCTCCTTATAGTAGATACAGTTATAACAACTCTTAGTTAATCATAAAGGATCAACAAATTCCAGGGCGTCCCTTCCCAACGGGAGGACATCGATCGAAATAATTTATCGTCGAGTTATCGCTTGATCTTCGTAATAGATATTGGTGCGATTAGGTATGAGCTTGTTCGATTTTATAAAGTATATTATAGAGTTTTATTGTAACTGAATTAAGGACAACTGGTGGAAAAACGGAGTTGCGACTTTTTAGTAAGTTACCGAAAAATTTACGAAAATTTGATAAATGAGCAAGGAATAGCAAGAGAAATGTATGACTTTAAAAACTATTTGTGCAAGATAAACTTCTCAGGTGTCGAGTTTTTTTTTTTAATATTATAAAACCGCAAATACGATTTTCCACTTAAAACTTAAAACATAACATGCTACTCATAAAAAATGTGAACATAAGCTCCGCCTTATGTGAGAAAATTTGTAAAAAAAATCTAAATAATAATATTGCTCCTGAAGCAATGATTTTTTGTTACATTCTCATCAAACCTCTCAATTAGGAAAACTGCAAGCGCGAGCACATAAACACAAAAATGCCATATTGACTGCAGCGGCAGTAACAACAAAGTTACATAAACGTAAATAATAAGGAAACATTCCCTATATTGGCATCAATTGTATTCGTAACAGTTTCGCCGGTGGTCCAACAGAATGCACCAACGGTGACCCCAAAAGCGCGACTATCTACCGAGGGGCTTACTTCAGCAAATACAGCCAATAATACTCAGCATCACATTTGACTGTGGCGCGTGCGAGGGAGCGTCGCTGATTGAGCGCCACATAAACCGAGCCACCCACACGCGGTTGTCGTTCGCATTGTACGAGGTATCATTAACACGATTTAGATCCTCGATACGTTGAGAATAATTGTGGGAAACGTTCGGGTGCTGCGGTACATCATGATCATAAACGATTCAACTTAGGTACACTACAAAAGAAATCTTAAAGCATTAGTGATGTTTAAATGCACATTGCAAAAATTATAAGGATGACTTTAACGATTCCAAATATCATCTGAACCGGTCGAATCGTTTGGTAGACTTCCAACGACATTTATGGATACAGGCCCTTGTAAAGCAACCGTGTGCCGCTGACATAACAAATATCAGTAAAGCCTACTTACTTTGAGAAATGAAAAAATAAAAGCTTTAAACATTGTTAAAGGTATACGTGATAGTGCCACGCCGCAGCTTCGGCTCGGGCGGGGCATAACCATGCTCTCACAGAATACCAACATAAAATAGCAGCTTAATGCTGCTGTTTTGTATGGTGAGTGTAGAGAACCGGAAACTTGTCTTACAGGAAACGAGGCATTCCATCTTAGTCCTCAGGGTTGACAATAAATCTACATTTTAATTCTTAATCAAGGATGAACGTAAATGTATATGGTCCACAGCAACCACTCACCATCAGGTGAACTGTGTGCTCGTTTGTCACTCTTACTCTACAAAAAAAATAGTTTCGCAAAACTTTCCGAATACATACTACATACTTTACACTACATATGTTAGGGAATTTCGATATTTCTACAAATGATAGCTCTATTACCAGTGGACCGAAAACAATTCAGTCTGCTCTTACAATATTCAGATGAGACGGCTTGATGGCTTAAACCATCACAACATGTCCCTGTAGTGCCTTTTATTTTGCAATACTAATATTTTACATATTACGTAGAAATAATTTTAATTATACTAAAATAACTTCTAATAAAGTGTATTTTACACACATAAAATTATTATACAAATAGTTAATAATATAGATAGAGAGATAAGTACGTTTGAAAATCTGGAATGCAAAGTGCTTACACATAAACCATAGACAGTCCCGCTTGTTCGAGCAAATCTTCTCATGCCTAGCTTTCAAGTGGGTTAGCTTCACCATAAATTTCCTTTGCACATCATGCGTAATTGTAGATTGAAATAAATCAATAAATTAAACCATGTCAATAGTAATGGTGTACACGCGCGGTTCTCGCTTCGTAAGTCACTTGTTACGCCCAATAAATTTTAATAAACCTAATTGGATGACGACAGAAGTTCAAACATACCCAACTATATTGATTTAAGACCCCATGTTATAATAATTTGAATCTACCGCGCCATTAAATATTGCAATGAATTTATAAATCACATTTACAAAACAAAGCACATTCACAATTACAAATATGAAATACAAGAGAACGCATTATCTATTGAAATGACGTAGAGTAATTTGGCGGTACATTTTTAAATATCTATATGCATACTCCTAACAATTAATTCAAGCAATCGGCTATATATCACCGCGCAAATTGGCAATCAACTAGCATTGATTAGCGAGAGTAGGGCTGCACGCCGCTGCCACATAGGTCGGGATCGTTCGTATACGAGAAATGTTCAGTGGGGCGGCCGTCGAAAGGCACCTTACCAATATATTAACTATAAACTAATGATCACATATTAATTTTATTCTGACGCTTAAATGGCAACCCTTAATTAGTTTTGACTAAAAACAAAGCGAAAAAATAATCCGTCATTATAAATGATCTCACCTCATAACTTCGAATATAGTCAGATAACAGACAGGGCGTACCCATCACGATTACCATATCCTGGAATCGACGGTGACATCACTGTAATGATTCCATTGTAGAGAAAAAATATACCACAACGTATTTGACAGAAAAGAAACGATGACAACACTACATCAACAATAATGTTGACGCAATTGCGATTTACGGACACCGTGCGAATAGTGTTTAATCAGCACATTAACACGCCTAAAATGCATAGACCATAAAACCAATGTGTTCCCAAATGCTATTACGATATTTAATGTACTAATCCAAAAGCATAGATCATTATCTACACTGTCTATATGATGACGAAGTCAATATTACTAATCTATACTTCACTTAACTCGGTTTCAGCACGTCAACACTAATTACCAATTATAGTTATTATCAAAATCGATCCCCCTCGTTAGACGTTTAAAAAGAAACATGTAAAACGCATAAATAGTAAGATATATAGATACACAGCACTTTTACATTAACTAAATTATAATAGGCCCAGGAGTTTGCCTGAGTAGGTACCACAGTTTTACCTATTTCTGCCGCGTAATAGCAGTGCTGCTGAGTTCGGGTCTTAAGGTTATTGAGAGCAATTATAATAAGAGGCTGTGAGGTATTCCATATTAAACCTAAGAGGTGACAACGCATCTGCAGCCTTCTTCGTTTGAAGCTGGCTTCGTATGGGTGCTGCTGGGCTCTTCTTCTACCGCTGAAGCCGAGGTGGAGTCGGAGTAGGAAGAGCAGTATTGGTATGGCGATGCGCCACTCGCCCCATCCTCTGCGACTCAAACGGGGCCGCACCATTGATGCGGTGTTGGTGGGGCTGCGGGGGGACCTCCGCACCCGAATCTTGGTTGGCGTCGGAGCCATAGACCAGATCCGCCGCTGGGGTCAGGAACGCTTGTGTTTCTGAGTGCTCGTTTTTCCTGGCCTCATGGCCTTCGCACTTTGGACACGGGAGTGTTAGTTGCGCAGGTGCAGTTGGAGGCCGTGGAGGAAGGGTATGCGTAGGCATTTACCCTATGTTAAAAAAATGGTGTCCATAGCACACTGTTCCCATCAGGTGGATTGCAAATTCGGTTTTCACTTCAGTTCTTTAAATACAGATCTCAAGTGTTGCGTTAAAAATATGTTTTTTGTATTCGAATAAAGTCACCCGGAAGCCGGAAACTGGTGTAAAATAAATTCATTGTTAACCTGACTTTCAGGTCACAAAGGTGCGCATCGAACCTTTTGTGACTATGTATACTTTTTTATAGAATGAGGGTGACAAACGAGCACACAGTACGCCTGATGGTAACTGGAAGCTGTGACCCATAGACATCTACATTTATCCTTGATTAAGAATTAAAATGCCGATACGTCGTCACTAAGATAAACTAAGATGGAATACCCCGTTTCCAGTAAAAAAGGATCTGGGTTTCTCTACACTCACCATACAAAGCACAGTGGTCTTTAGCTGCCGTTTCACGCTAGTATTCTGTGAGAACATAGTCCTGCCCGGGTCGAGCCGACCCATTCGTGCTACAACTGATATAGCTGCAGCGTGGCTCCACCACCTAATAAAATAATACAAAACAGAAGTGCTTAACACATACTTGATACGGTGGATGAAAGTCATAATTTTCTTTTCGTACTTTTACGGCCGCGTAACATTATATCAATACGTGTGGATAAACGATAAGTGCAATGTATTGGTGGGTTTCGTTGCAGTCGTTCCAATAAATCAAGCAGAATGATATCGGTCGGCGTTACTACGCTGTATTCTACTTACTATGCTGTATTCCCAAGAGTGTCATCGTTTTATGAGTTTTTTATTCAACCCGACGCGACGCGACGGAGTAATGCAATACCATTCCCGATTCTGATTTCCATACCGATACTAAAGTGGACATGATATAGACGCTGTAAATGAATCATTTGAACCAATCACGGAGCGATAAAATCGTGTAAGCAGTGAAATATAATTTAAGCATAACCACGACAGCAAATGACAAACTATTTACCAGCATGCAATATTAAATTGTCTGAAGTATGTAATTACAATTCAAATGATATATCTAATTTCGTAATGACTAATTTAATACAATCCTTTTTCGTCATATGGATAGATTGCTGTAGAGCCATCTCGTATATGCCAGATGTAAAATATCTAAAATCTAGAGTCTAAACTATAGATCAACAATTGGGAGTAGCGTCAAAAGTTGGAGACACGAGTACAGGTTAGCGTGATTACCAAAGTGAATGCCAATCGTTGCGTAACGGAAAGTCCTACCTATAAATAAAGTAGTTCAATATCCAACAGCAGCAATTATGTCAGTTTGATAATAAAGGAAAAAAAAGTTCATTATTGTAAATATTTGGAAAAGAAACAATATAGTGCGTAATTAGCCGAGATCCTCCAATTCTCACTAAATGCATTCAGAGTCCGGAATATTGAGACCCACATTAACTCGCCAGTCTATTGCCGATTCACACTTCTTTGAATGAAATCAATATTTTCCCTATACCACCAGAAATATGTGTTACCTGGGAGGTCGTTCCTATGGCACGAAATATTCATAAATAAAATCATAACTACAAGCGTATACTTGTCACCGTCGTGACTTTTTACGAAAAAATAAAAAAGGACATCGTTCGAGGTTTATAACTTTATAAGGCATATGCGTGTGTGTGCATAATGGACTGTGGAGCGATCAAAGTCATTGCACCAATTGTGCGCGTCCGCACAAAAGCTAATACCGTAAAAAAAGTAAGTCGTGAAAAGAAAATATTGTTATGATCGCGAGCGGCAGAAGTACAGTTGATTGATATGATGCGTCTGGCGCATGTCGAGCACATCGCTTTCACCGATGAAAGCTTAACTCGTGTAATAAAAATATTTACTACAAGTATATCATGTCTGGAACATTTAAAGAACCTTTGAATGCTGATCTTAAATTTCATTTCTAATCATCTAAAATGAGTAAAGATACTTTCACAACAAAACAGTGTATTTAACAGTGTACGGTGTTTCATTCAACTGTTATATCCAAGGCTCTTTTGGCTCTTTTAATTGCAAAAGAATAGAGTACATAATACATTGTTTTTATTTAAATATGGATTATAAAACTACACGTACACTACATGTACAGGCGATTACTCATTTATGTAAAGGTTTTTGGAATCGCAAGAGACCACTGCACTTCGATGCGAATTTACAAATCGTTTTCTAATTTACTACTAGATTGAAAACAAATCAGGAGAAAAGTTGGGAAGAAGCGCAATCAACTTTAATGCAAAAGTCACAGGTGAAGACGAAGTAAATACGGAACGCATAAATGTCAGGTTTTTAACAGCGTCTTACAGAATGAACCAACGAAACGGCATCACAGCAGCATTGCAATATTGTTTTTTTAAAATGGCCACAAGGCTATGTTTAAAAATCATCCGCTCGTCTTGTCGCGTCTTAGCGAATCTACTACGACGGGACGACTTCTAACCTCTACCACACAGACCACGTTAAGACAGCAGAGTATAGTCAGCCCGTGTTTTATTCTGTGGACTATGGGATCTATGAGAAAACTTGACCAAATTTGGACTGTTTGAATGTTGTTTCGTTGTGCCAGATAGGCTAGCACACGGTTTAGGTACACTAAAGTGGTTGATAGGTTTTTGCAGCACCAGTACAATTCAATGAGAAAATGTCTTAGGTAAGCTTTCGTTTGAATATTTAATATAAGTCCATATGAAGAACCATGCATAAATCATTTCACTTATCAATTAACATAAACATATCATTTTAAAATTACATAACCATCATGCAGAACTTTTAATTTAGTACTAAGTTTTAAATGAATCCCAAAAACAGGTGGAAAATTTCGTCAAATATCCATAAGAATTAGCTCAAAAGTAAAATGCGATTTATAAGAATTAAGAAGAACAAAAGTACAAATAAAAGAGCAAAGGCGATGAGAAAGCAACAGCTCGATACTGAATCAAAAATACAAAACCTGACATAGCTGGCCGTTATCAAATTACACCTACCGATTGCCATTACGGTAATATCCCTTTATAACTCAAACTAAACAAAACTATCTAAAAATTTATGAGTAAGATCTCGATGAATAAAATAACGGAATCAAAGCGCCATGGAAACCGAATAAAGGTTATATTTTTAAACGAAAAAAAATTCTAAAGATGGAGAGATAAAGGCGGCCATTCACGGTGCGCGGCAAGAGGCACCCGCTGTTTTATCAAATACGAGATTAGTCCTTTCGGAGTCGTAGCCGTTCTTTTATAAGGGACAAATATTTTGACACGCTGCTAAGCAAACACACGGCAGATGTGTAACGGGATTAAGGCCAACTTAGTACGCGTGATTACACTTAAATAAGATATATACTTGTCTAAAGGATAGAAGACATTTATATAAAATTATTTATTTTCTCCCAGATTTGTAGCTTTCTCGTCGGTCACCTTAATATAATCCAGCTTTTTAAATGAAAATAAAAACAATAAAGATTAAGGACAACGACTTTTTACTTCATATCGGATATAAGTACTCAGAACTCTTTAAAGGAAGAATGGAATTCATGGCAGATTGACCTTACAATCGGAGACAGCCTTTTTTAATTGGTAGAGCCACGCTGCAGCTATATTATAGTTGTAGCACGAATGGGTCAGCCTGACCGGGGCAGGACCACGCTCTCACAGAATACCAGCGTAAAATAGCAGCGTAATGCTGCTGTGTTTCGTATAGTGAGTGTAGAGAACCGGAGACCCTTTTTAAAGGAATCGAGGCATTCCATCTTAGCCCTCAGGAGTGACAACGCATATGCATTTTGATTCTTAATTGAGGATAAATGGTGTTTACGGGCCCAGCATCCACTTACTATCATGTCACTCAATGCTTTAAAAAAAGACTCCTTGAACAGGCTTTTACTTTCTCGCCAAATAAAACATATTACATCATTTTTCTATACATAATGTAATAATATTAGCTTAAATCATACAACACGCATTGATTACGAGCTGTGCAAATTCTTCCTTCCGTGTGGTAGCGGCGCAGGAGACTCCACTACCTCATAACATCCCGTGGGTGTCGCAAGAGGCGACAAAGAGAAACTTAAACAGGAGATGGTCAGCAGTATCTTCCTAATAACAACTCAAAATAATTAAATAAAACTATTATTTACGGATTTTATCGCGTTTAATTTAACACTTTTACTTATTTTTACTATCCCGACGTTT
>DWHP01001069.1:0-17054 GCA_018247895.1 Parnassius honrathi
CTGCTATACCTAACGCTGTGCCTATTTTGATAAATATTCAGTTAATAACATATTAAGTTTCGATCCAGGTATCATAAGATATTTTTATGTGTTTAGTGTTTTTACAACTATTTAGTACAATAACTGGGTTAGTTGCAAACATTACTTTGTGCATTTTATTAGCAATAAATGACTGAGACAGATGGACAGGACTAGTAGACTCTGAGTGCGATTCAAGTTTTAATAATCAATATTAAAACTTGAATCTCGAGTTTAAAATACCAAGAATCTTAAATTCAGTTTTCCGTAAGAAGCATCTTGCTACACCTATTTTGTATTAATTAATGTTATAACCACGCAAGCGTCCACGGTGACTGTAGTCCCCAAAAAATTCTTGCGTCAACTGTCCATGGCGACTACAGTCCCCGAACGACATCGTTCGCTTTGAATGTGTACAGCACTAAAGACCGATGTTAATAATACGGTAGAAAAATAAGAGATTGTGCTATTTAAAATTTGTCATCCAAGAGAGTGAATTTTATCCTTGTAATCGCAACAAGGAGGGAAAAAAAGTGAAAATAATAGTTCGCTATTATTGCTCGTGGACTGTTAAAGTGTGTTGAGCTTAATCAAAAATGTGATTATTTTTCTGTTTTTATACGTTATTTCTAATGGTATTTTACATCAACTTAATTGTGAAGATATTTCCTTTAGGAAATATGTATCATTACGGCAGTTCCAAAGTGTTCACATATAATAATTTAGCTCGAAATTTTAATCGCAATTCGCAAGCTTCGTTTGTTATTATACTTTGTTTATAATGTATTTTATTTTTTATTTTATTTAATATTCTTTATTGCACACCATATAAAAATTACAAATTATATATACAAAGAAATACGCAATGGGCGGTAACAATTTCTTCCAGACAACCAATGAATGGACAGGATTACACAAAAATAACAAGGGTAGGGCACATTGGTGTGATAAAAACGATACAATCAGTATACTACATATATATTATAATTAATGGCTAGTGCTGGAGCGAAGTTACAATTCAAAGTGCAAGGTAAGGGTTCTTTACTAGTTTTTTAAATACCGGTAGGGATGGTACGCGTTTAACTGCCAATGGGAGTACATTCCATAAACGAAAGGCCTGTACAGTAAAAGAATTGTTCATAAATTTACTACTGTGTAGTGGCATATTCAATTTTAAGCCCTCTACTGATCTCAGGTTACGTGAATGGGAATCACGAAGAAACTCAAAACGGTTTTTGAGGTAAGAAGGATTAAAAAGAACACTATAGAGAAGATGAAGTATGTGAGTTTTCCTATGAAGTCGTATTGACAACCACTTGAGCTTATTACGAAATAGAGAGACATGGTCATATTTGCGTAATCCAAATATAAACCTTATACAAAAATTCTGAATTCGCTCAAGTTTATCAAGCTGAGCTTCGGTGAGATCTAGATAGCTGACGTCGTAGGTCGTATGACGTCGTATCGTAGCTGACGTAGGGAAAAGAAGGGACTTAGCAAGCGTAGTTTTGGTGTGAATGGGAAGAAAGTTGCGTAATCTACGCAAGGAGGCTGCAGAGGCATAAACTTTACGATGAATCTCTTTGATTTGATGATCCCATGACAGATTATTATCCATGTGTATCCCCAAGTTTTTCACTGAATCTCTGTAAGGGATAATAGATTTATCAAAAACTATTTGTGGTAGGTGATCAAGGCAGGACTTTTCAACATTTGCGCGCTACCAATGATAATAGCTTTAGCTTGTGATTTTACTGGGTTAGAATTTACTCAAAAATTCCTATCTTACAAGCCAAATACGATAGGACCCCAAACAATTTATATTCAATAAGAAGTACCTATAAGATACAATTAAATGAAACTGACCAGCTGTAGGGATTAAACCCAAAAGAGCTTAGGATCTGTAACTTTCTCCGGAGACCTTAATATGCACACCACTGGGTACCCATAACACAGTCTTCCAGGCTGAATGTATGGGTATCATCCAATCGGTCATAGCAATAGATGCTAGAAAGGTAAAAGACTTCTCCATCAGAATACTGACCGACAGTATGGCGGTACTACAAGCTCTGAGTTATAATGTGGCGAACTAGGGAGTAATATATGAATGCCATCAACGATTAAATGAGGTATATAAGCACAACAATGTGACTCTGCAATGGATTAAAGGACACAGTAGATCTAGAGGCAACGATACAGCAGATGAACTGGCCAGAAGGGGATCGGCTCCGGCCAGTATAGGGCCGGAACCAATAATACCAATCCCCTTTGGCTACGTTCATTCACTGGTGTACGTAGAAACTTCAATAATTTACACGCTCAACTTTGGAAAAATTTAGTAGACTGTAGACAAGCTAGGGTGGCCCTCTCTGAAATAAACAGTCCCCTAACCAAGGTTCAAATGAGACTGAATAAGCCACAGATCAGGATAGTAATAAGTGCTATCACAGGACATGGCTCTTTTACCAAACATTTGTATACCATAGGTATTACAGATAGCCCCCTGTGCAGGGCATGCATGGGGGAGAAAGAAAACGGTGTTGCTGGCATGTCCAGAGGTCGCTTCATACAGGGCTAAACATCTCGGCACGCCGGGATTGCTCCCCGAAGTTGCTTGCAACATCAAAGGACTGTTGTTGCAAGCAACTTCGGGGAGCGATCTGTGAACTTCTTCGGGGAGATTTCAAGGCTCGAATAAACACACTATTCCTGCCCACAAGCAAAATACGCGCTTAGACGTGGAGTTGAGGAAAACAGCCCGTCGTAAACTAAACTAACTAACATACATAGATGAGGATGGTAATCTGCAATTTGGGGATCAATTTCTAGAAGAATTGAACCAAGAGACATTTTTTGATAAAACATGTCAAAAAGAAACAAGCACGTTAGAAAAATTATTTAATAAATTAGTAGAAAATACAAAGGAATGTAGACAGCAAAGTCTGAAACACATTGCAGAAAAGTTTGGGATTGAAAAATTTACGAGCAAAAATTCTAATGCAAACCAGCGGATTGACATTTTTGAAAAAGAATGCATACGTTTCGATGTGACAACAGATGAAAAGAAAATTGAAATGCTTAGATTGTTTATGGATGGCTCTTGTGTAGACTGGTAAAGCTCAATGATTATAAAACTAAGGATGAGCTCAGATTGGTTAACATGGAAAAACAAATTCCGTGAAACATTTGCAAACAAGGGATGGAACCCAGTAACTTACGCACTATTATTTAAATATAAAAATTGTTCATTGTTGGATTATGCTAGGAGAAAAGAAAAACTTTTACCGGTTATGAGAAGATCAATTAACACAGGTTATATTGGTGGATCTTATTGCAGCTGGCTTACCAGAATTCACTCTTAATAAAATTGATGATGATTGATGAAATTGATGATAATGGATTGAAAAATTGATAGAGAAGCGTTAAAAGATACAGTGGATTTGTTTAATGAAGTAAGCAGGTATGAACACATGATACAGAAAAAGTTTTTCAGGAAAGAATAAAAATCTAAACCTAAGAACTAATGGAAAAAAATGAAGATTTTAATCCTTGTAGGATTTGCGAAAAATTAAATAAAGGTACTCGTTACCACTCTTAAGCTACATGATAAGGTAATGAAAAATTTCATTAAACAAGTAAACAATTCAGTGATACGAGGGCAACACTGAAATGATCGGGAATAAGAAAAACCACATGCACGGTATAGCTTAATTGTATTTTATTGTTTTTCGAAGTATTCTCCGTTCAACTTAATGTACTTTTCCATTCGTGCAAACCAATCATTAAAACAGTAATTCCAGTCTGAAGTTGATATTGACAAAATGGCTGATTTGTATGCTTCCACAGATGTTCGGGGTCTTCAAACCGTTGACCGCGTAATAAATCTTTCATTCTGGGGAATGTAAAGAAATCGTTTGGGCTCGGGTCAGGACTGTACGGAGGATGACTCATCAACTCAACGTTTTCCTGCTTCAAAAAATCATTTGTCTTCCGGGCCGTATGGGAGTTCGCATTATCGTGATGTAAGATGATGCGACGTTTCGGATTATTTTTTCAGAGTTCGGCTATCATTTCTGGCAAACAAACCGTGATATACCACTAGCGGTAATTGTTCTGCATTCCTGTAAAGGTATTGTAGCAACGTACCCCTTTTTCGAGACAAACGTAGCGACCATTTTCTTTGACTCGCTGCGGCAGCGAACAACTTTCGTTGGTTTGACCTCGTCTTCACGCTGCGAGAGCGAACCACTTTCGTTGGTTCGACCTCGTCTTCGAAGACCAAACTGCTGACTGATGTTTTCCTTCAGGGTCGTTTGAATAAATCTATGAACGTCACCTGAGACGATATTGTAAACGGCATTTGACTTCCCTTCGTTGAAACGTTGCGGAGTATTCCTGCCCCAATCTACACGAGCCGCCTTTTGCTCTTCGGACAAATTGTGGGGAACCCAGCGGGAAACTAGCTTTATTACACACTGCTCATTATAAACTATCGACTTAATTGCAGTCATTCCGATACTGATAACAGCCCGAATCTACTCGTATGTAACATGACGGTCATCAAATATAATAGTTCGCACAGCTGCGATGTTTTCAGGCGTGACCGCTGTTCTTGGTCGACCTGCAGAAGAAACAGTGCTGAGCGACACACGACCGTGTCGGAACTTGGCATACCAGCGGTATATTGTCGTTTGACTCGGTGCATCAACATCATAATCAAAACAAGTTCGCTGACATTTATCTTGAGATAAGCCGCGACGAAAATTGTGATAAATTATGGCACGGAAATGTTCACTCGTGAGCTCCATTTCTGTTAACGACTTGTCAACTGAAAACGAACATAGTTTTTGTTTTAAACATTTTTTTAATTGTTTGAATGTCATTTAAGATTCTAAGAGGCCAGTATTCAAATTCTAAAAAAGGTTTTATCGTAACTCAATCTGAAATATTATATTCCCGATCATTTCAGTGTGCCCTAACATAATGATAATACTGATGATAACCATGAACCGCATCAAAATCTTATTTATCGCCTAAAAATATAATCATACTATGACCCACACGAAAGAACATTGATTTTCTAAGCTACAATTTAAAAGGATATGGGTACGAACGTTGTTGTCGTGTAGTTGCCGCGAACATCTAATGCATATCTCATATCATGCTAATCATAAACACTAACATTTGATGCACGTCTTTACACTATACGCGTCGGGTTTCCTTTTTTTTAAAAGGGGAAATGCCTACACATACCCGCAACGGTGGGGCAAGGACGAGATATGTCGGATTCGTACCGACTAAAACTCTTTAGTGTTTCACCTTCGTCGCATATCGCCAAGACTACGGGAACGCTTTCGCACATATCCACGGCCCCACCAGTGCTGGCTGCCCCATAGTGTCCTCTCCTCAGGAGAGGACTTCTACGGAGGCCACGGATTACGGCGTCAACGTAATCACTTGCGCAACGGAAGCCCATGTGTTCGATGCGCGAATAACTTGGGCTAAGGAAAAACGAGTACTCAGGAGCACTAGCTTTTCAGACCCTAGCGGCGGATCTGGCTTATGGCTCCGCCGGAAGGTAAGCTGGCAACGTCGCGCTCTGTAGTACATGTTCCTTCAATCGTATGCAAATTTAGAAATTTTACTTGATAACAAAAAATGGTATATAATATATTTTGTATGTACACTACTATAGGGGCCCTGCGCTCTGCGCCCTAAATGAATTGCGCGTCAAATTCCGGTCAATTCTCTATAAATCTGTTAGTCGACTGCGAGCGGGCGCGAAGACTACTTGATTTGGTGTAGTTTGTTATAAGTTCAAAACAAAGTCCATGAAAGACGGTTCAACACGGTCCTAAGATCGTAGCCAGGTCACAGTATTAAAATCCACTCGACAGTTTGACAAGGTCTATATAAATCGTAGCCGGGTCAAAAAACATAAAATTCATTTCGGAAAATATCGAGCAACAAGTAATGAGCAAGCCAATGAGTGTAGAGGTAAGGAGAAGCGTCTCTGTATACGAAAGTGGCCGTGGCCTTTAATAAGGGTGGCGCCACTGCGGCTAGAGGGTAAATTTTGAAGAACTTTTTATTGCACAAACTTTAACATAATTCTTTTTTATAATAATTATTTTATTGTATTCAAAATCACTCTCAACGTGTTTCACTGCAGCTTTTTCTAGGTTGTATTTAATTAATTATTTTAGACAATCTGAGTGGTTGAGGTTTTAAATACTGCAGTTTCATCAGTCACCACAAATATTAAATTCCTCAACTCAGCTCACTTTACTTCGTCGACAACTGCTTAGTTCATTTTATACCCTCTAGCTACTTTTGAATTGTTATTTACTGCCTACAGATGGACACTTTTTCAACTATTCTCCTTGTAACACGGTTCTCCTTACCTCTACACTCCATGGAGCAAGCAAACAAGAATTATCAGACCACATTGATTGCTGATTGCTAACATTATTTTAGTTTACCGACGCTACCGCTAAGCGCACGAGCAATGGTGCCGCTGGTGCGTAATGTTGCCAATTAAATTTTACTGAAACTGATTTAATATTTGTATTTTTATTTTTTTGCTATTATAACTTTATATACCTATATCACGCATATTATTAAAATGTGATACAAGTAAGGGTAATCTATAAGTAACGTTACACGTTAAGGGAAGGGGAGAGGGTTGAGAAAATGTGACGAGCTGGGACATAGCCATAGAGAAAGGACTGTGCGTTCCGTATTCAGTTGAGTAGCAGTAAAAGTACGAGAGAGAGCGAATGTACGGCCAGTAGTTGTCTCATTCTAGAATTTTGATTTGTTCACGTCGCTGGCGTTCAGGAGTGTATCGTTCTGCGCTGCTCATATTTCTGACGGCGGACTATGCCTAGGCTTGCATGAAAGAGACGGGTATTGGCCGCACAGTCGCTTTTTCTCTATAGAGCAGGGTCATTTGCTCGTATGTGACGCTAACGCTCAGGCCATTCTCTATGTACGTAGGCTGCAGTTTGTGATCATATCCTAGATGGCTCCAGCCATTACATTAGGTTCGATAGACCGCAAATCCTCGCGAAAGAACATTGATTCCTACCAAGGATGATGGAGGATGATCATGATACGTGAAGTTATTGAAATTAAAAACACATTCTAATTTCAATAGAGAAGGAGGATGGGTAGTACCACATGCTTGAGATTCTGTAATTAATAGAATTAAAACTAAACCGAAGCATACCACTGCAAGACTATAAGACACAGTAAGTTTATTCTGTGTGGATCGGACCATAAATAATAATTAAAAAGCCGAGGGTGTTCCGCGTTAACACTGACATCGAGACATCAGTCGCCTCAGTCGCCCATGACCATGGGTGCTGGAAAGCACCAGAAATGTCGGGAATTAAAAATCAAAAAAATTTACGCGGTAAAAGCCGTAAAAGTAGTTTTAATCAATTTATTATATTAGTTTACGAGTATGTGTCAGTAGATACTATGCAAAATAAGGAAATAATAGTATTTATATTTAAATAATATTAACCCAATATATATTTGCAAACTCTTACCAAAGGTTTGCTAACCCTGACTAATAATCTATGTATTATTCTAAATTAGTAGCCAAGCGTATCTTCATCTTCAATGTTTAATTTAGGATAATAAGTGATAGTTCCCTTTATCTCAATCTTTTTAAATCTGTTTTAGGCAAGTTCGATGTGACACACTAGGTGCGTCATGGGCCCGCCGTTTTATTTGCTTATGACGCGCCTGAGGCGTCACTGGCCATGAATGGGTTAATTCTGCTGGGGTTTGTATTGTGAAGGTATAGAACCGGAGACTCTTTTTACTGAAAATGAAACATTCCATAGTGATCTTCGAGGGGTGACAACGCATCCGCGTTTTGATTTTTATCAATGATAAATGTAGGTGTCTATAGGCCACAGCATCCACTTACGATCAGATTGAATGTGTGCTCGTTTGTTACCTTTACTATAAAAAAGTTTACAAATTGTGGAATATACACTGATGCTTGTTTATGTGATGGAGTACAAAGCATGAGAAAGAGTGAGAGGGACAGGAAGTAAGCGCAAGAGGGGAGGAAGAGAGATTGAGAAATGAAAGAAAGAAAGAGTCTGACAAGTGGATTGTTTGACATTATTCATCTTTGATCTTATTGGACAACTCATCTGTATCCGCCCACTTTTATCCCACCGAGAAGGCTCAAGACAAAATGTGACAGACCAAAGACTGGACGTTGGCAGAATTATTGTGATATAACCACAATACCAACGGCCATATTTAAAAAAAACATCTGTATTAATTTGCAATCTAATGATCCACTATTATGGAATGTTAGCGTATACAAGTCTAAAAATGAAACAGTGTTGTAAAGTAGTATATTTTTATTACAAAATAAGGTACAAAAGGACATTGTATTACAGCAGCAATTAAAATTGTACCAATTTACACTAGTAAATAAATATCTAATGGCAGTAAACATGAGTATTTTTATTTACATTCAAAATGGACTTCAGGGCAGTACTAACAAGTAATTAATAAATATATAAGGCACAGGATAGATGTAAAAAACTAAAAAAATTATGTTTTATTATTTTAGTCCTCTGTTTTATTAAAAATTGAGTACATATGAGGAAGGCTTTTTAAATATTTAAATGTTACAAATCTATATTACAGTATAATAATTCTATCCATATCTCTAATATAGACTGTTTTTTGTTCCAAGATAGTTTTTAATTTAATAACACAGGTGCAAGAAATTATATAATTAAATACAAGAATTTTTAAAATAACAGTTATGCTTCTACAACACACATGAAATAAACTAATAATGTTCTTTTAAAATTTACGCTACGGTTGGTAACTTTTAGTATGTATGTAGGTAATGTCTTTGCCATTGCGTATTTTTTTATTCGTTTTTTTTTTTTTTTTGAGGCAATGACAAATAGGTACAATGTTTCATACATGTTCATACTTACTTTTTCATTCCCATTTTACAATCACTTAATTGAAGTGAAACTTTTTTATCGATGTAGTGGTTGATTAATAAAAACGTGTTATTGTTTTATTTCAGTATACTATTTCTGCTACCTACTCATGTAAAATATAAAATAAAAGAACAATGACATGTCGTAAAGAAGTTTCACTTCGTACTTGTGTACACTGTTACACGCATTGTTTTTACAATCTTTTTATCCTAATTTAGTATTTGTAACCACCTCCTTGGCTGGCTGGCACATAAGCTTGACCACCTTAGTTAGGAGAACCTATAGAGTTGATGCTAGGTTCGGGATACCGTGCTTCACCCTCGTACGATACCTGAAATTATAAAGGATTTTTTTTTAAATAGCTCATTTGTAAATGTGAACATTTCTAGCCAACTGCAAAAAAGTAAAAGTTTTCAATTAGTCGCAATATTTTTAAGTAGTTTTAGCGATAATTGTTTACCACGTTGTTTTTTTTTATAGGATAGGGTGACAAACGAGCACGCAGTCCACCTGATGGCAAGTGGTTGCTGTGGCCCAGAGACATCTACATCTATCCTCGATTACGAATCAAAATGCAGATGCGTTGTCACCCGTGAGGACTAAGATGGAACGCCTCGTTTCCAGTAAAAACGGGCTTCGGTTCCCTACACTCACCATACAAAACACAGCAGCATTAAGCTACTATTTTACGCTGGTATTCAGTTAGATCGTAGACGTTCCCCGGTTGAACCGACCCATTCGTGCTACAACTATACTACTAATTATAACTGCAGCATGGCTCTACCACGTAAATGTTACAGATATCTTACGACTTCTGATGCAGAACTGATATTATTCTAAATATTCTTCTTCTTCATCATCCTGTAACTGTCCATTGTTGGCCGTAGTTCTTTTCTATTAAAACGAGGAGCTGCCACATGCCGTAACTGTCACGCTTGGCATGCGGTTTGACGATCGAATCAGGCGTTTCGCATCTTTGATTTAGCCATATGAAGCTGGAGCAGCTATAAAGAATGTTTTTCAAAGCATAATAGATTTTTTAAGTCAAATGTGTCTGGATACACGATGAAAATCTAAAAGAAATTGCGCATTGCAAGCTTTTAAACCATTATCTATTAGCTCAATAGGAAGAACTGATTTACATTTGTACCTTACCAAGTCCCGAGGCCAAGTGAAGGAAAGCTTTATTTAAAGTAAGATTGCTTTAGTAACTCATGCTGTTTATAATTAAACACTATTTATTCTTAACGAATCAACTATTATAATAGAATTCATAAGTACAAAATTACAGGCGTGGTGGTATCTTACAAAATTCATTAACGCAGTTAACGTTAAACCACAAATTAGCCTAAAAGTTATGTTAACAAGATAAGTACTTGTCATGTTGAGAAATAAGCTTGCATTTTGTAAATGTAGATAAGCAACCATTAAATTATTATACATATAACGGTACCCACCTTGCCCAGTAAAATCGTTATTGTAATAATATATTTTTTCATATAGACATTTAATAGTAAATATTTTTGTATGTTTCTTTGTCGAATATGGTGGAAAGCTGGTTATCTTTATCTTTATTCCGTGATGTTAGCGCTGTTAGCCTTTGTAGCTCTTACGGCTTAATGTGACTCAGCTGATTAAAAAAGGGAAAGGCAAAGAAGATGAGGACGAGGATGATGATGATAACGGTTTATGATTTGGTATTGTTACCAACCATCATGTCGCCCCTTTTTTTATAGGACAGGCTGACAAACGAGCACACAGTCCATCTGATGGTAAGCGGTTGCTGTGGCCCATAGACATCTGCATCTATCGGCAGATGCGTTGTCATCCGTGAGGACTAAGATGGCATGCCTCGTTTCCAGTTAAAAGGGTCACCGGTTGTCTATACTCACTACACGAAACACAGCAGCATTAAGCTACTACTTTACGCTGGTATTTTGTGAGAGCATGGTACTTCCCTGGTCGAGCTGACCCATTCGTGCTGTGACTATACTACCAATATAACTGCAGCATGGCTCTATTACGTATAAAGAGTCGTCTTTATTCGTTTTTGAGCTATCTAACCACTGTCCGAGTGGGGGAGTACGGATCCTCGCCTCTTACCGCTCAGCTCGTGTCAGTCGATGTTCTGGGCACCACCCAGGTACGGTGGTGTACGGTGTGTATGCGTCGTACCCGTCTACGGATGCGATGCGCCCCATCCGTTATCCTATGAGAGCCACCCACGTGGCAAGCAACACTGCGCGTGAAGGGTACAGGGAGCCAATATATTTGCAGTCTGTGATGCATGACAATATTCATTATTGTTTAGATTTTCATGGTCTGCAGTAGACTCTTACCATCGGATGGTCTATGAGTTCGTTTGTCAATTCGGTTTTATTACTTTTTATGACAACCTATTTTATATAATGATTTCTTTTATTTACGCAAACACTACACATTGATTGAAACTAATTTTCATCGCGTTTAATTTTAAATGTTTTTAATTCCCGACGTTTCGGGTGCTTTCCAGCACCCGTGTTCACGGGGGACTGAGGTGAATGACGTACCGATGTCATTGGTACTGCACCTGTTCTACGAGGTTCTATAAGAGGTACGTAGAATATACTTTCACAATTTTACCATCAGACAAAGTAACTGCATTTTTAGAACATCTTTATTCAATAAAATCTAAAATTCAATTTATTTTGGAGTTAGAATCAAATAATTCCTTAGCTTTCCTAGATGTGTTAGTGCTCCGAAATTCTAACAACACCTTAAGTCACCTCAGCCACTGTGTTTAGAAAAAAGACACATACCAACCGATATTTAAACGGTGAATCTCACCACCATCCTAAGCTAACTGCGAAAGCTACCATGGGCAAATCTTTGTTACAGAAAGCACGAGAGATCTGTGATAGCAAACATCTGGCCGCCGAGCTTCAGTACGTCAAGCAGGTTCTGCACGACATCAAGCTTCGGGTCCCGCGACGTCACAGTGACCGAGTGAAGCCGGCCACAGTCGATCGTGTGCCTGCTGTACTACCATATGTCAGAGGTGTCACAGACAAGATTTGCTACTTCTTAAAGCGAGCTTCTATTAAAGCATTCTACAAGCCGCCGAAGAAGATTAATCAATTCTTACCATCTGTCAAGTGTCACATTCCTCTACAGGATTCAGGAGTGTACAAGCTAGATTTTGAATGTAGTCTCTCATACATAGGGCAAATAAAAAGATCTATTAAAACCCGCGTAAAAGAACATATAGCTGACATGAAGCATCAACGTTCCGGGAAGTCTGTAGTATGTGAGAAAATTCTAGGCGGCCTCAGCCATTACATCAGATTTGATAGACCACAAATCCTCGCGAAAGAACATCGATTCCTGCCAAGGATGATGTGTCTATGGGCCACAGTACTTACTCATCATCAAGTCGAATGTATGCTCGTTCGTTGCCAAGTCCCTTGTAAACCGTGGCAACTATGGCAAATATCGTCCCCGTGAGGCAGTCTATGGGGGAGTCTTATGTTGAGTTGTGAACTTCAATAATCTGTAACGATAACACAATTTAGATTTCAATTGATAGCTCTACAACGAAGTGGCTAAGGGCTCGTTCAAGCCGCTACAGGACTCGGGTGAGAATTTCGCGCGTATCAAATGTTTGTATTGTAATGTATTGTTCCGGGTTTGGATGTTTGTAATATATAAGAAAATACTTGAGTGGGAGCAAAGTTTTTTTTGGAATATCTAAATAGCAGTTTATTCCAAAAGACGCTCGCGCTGTAGCCGAGCCACGCTGCAACTATATTTTAGACCGGGAAAGAAACACGCTCTCACGAAATACCGACGTAAAATTAAAAATATGAATATGGTGAGTACAGAGAACAGGAGACACATCTATACTGGAAACGAGGCATTCTATGTTGCTCCTCAGGGGTGACAACGATCGATATAACAACGAGGATAAATGGGCCACAGCATTCGCTTGCCTTCAGGTGGACTGTGTGCTCGCTTGTTATCCATATTTTTGCCACATAATTAACAAAAAAGGTATATTGTTGGCGATTCGTAGTCAAGTAAGTTATGTTTAAGTTTTGCTAAAAAAAAGAGTAAAAAAGTAAAGTACGTATTGTTGACTAAGAAAAATTTCGCCATTTACTTTCGTTCCGTGGATGTCGAATGAGACTATGGAAAATTTCAGAAAGATCTCATGCCTTTCGATACATGATTGTATAACTTTCCCGTTTACTTTAATAGTAAAATACTAAAACTTATGACAGAAAATCGCGTCAAAGGTGGGCGACACCTGATGAAAAAGAAGATGGAAAAGAAACGTAAAGTAACATACAACAGCTTTTCTCTCAATTTCTAAGATGGTTATTGAACAAGAAATAGTGTGTCGCGGCGCTCCTCTGAAGAACATCTCAAGAATGTGTTAAGTTCATACAGGTATCCTTCCGCCTGAGCAGTTAGTAGGACAGTACTCGAAACTGCGATTCAAAAATTCGTCCTTGAAATGATTATTCTTATTTACTGCCCAAATTTACTTGCCAAGAGTGTTTTGGATAATCGACTGAGAACACAAATCAAGAATCAATCGAGACCACCGGCAGCTCAATCCGTATCCGTCTTCCGTAGAATAGTAATCGTCCAACCCACGCATCAATCTTCCCACGAAGCAGCAATTTAATAGATCTTTTAATTGGATTTCTTATTGAATTACAATTTAATTAGTTCCGATTCCGTAATTAATGACCGTTTAGTATTGTTTCGGTTGGTCTTGATGGATGGCTGAGGCTCCCAGCAGTTAGCTGCCATATTTTTCAATTCTCGACGTGTAATCACATTGTGATTAATGGTTTGCGATCGTTGAAAGCCGGAATTGGATTGCCCCTTTGGGTTCCGTTTTGGTTATGTTTTGCATACTTGTTGGATGATTGCTTATGCTCATTGATTATTAATAACAGTTTTAAAAAGCATTTCGTTTTATTTTTGTTAGATGTACTTTAATTATTACCGGCCAATAATGTAATATAGCATTTCTGCTTATGGTACGAATATGTTGCTGGCGAATAAGAGGAAGCAATTACTTACTAATGGAATATCAAATTATTTTTAGTCAAATTTTATTTTGGTATTTATTCTACAGTTATCGACGATTGGTCTGTATGTACCTATGCGTATCGCCTTTTTTGTCAAAAACATTGGCGTCTGCTCACATAACAGCAATGTTTCATCGACGATTTATGAATGATATTGTTGTGCACCGTAAATTAATATCTGGTACATGGCGAGATACCACTAGCGCTATCTGGTATCGAATAGCAGAACTAGGAGCGTCAAAATCTTTCTAGAAAATTCCATACTAGAACTTTCTACTTAGTAGTACTAGTGTCAGTCGGGATCGGTATGTATTCGAAGATTCTAGATGTTTCAGTAGAAGAGGCCCTATATAAGGCTGGTATGGACCGCAACCGAGTCTGTATTGAATTGGCAATTCAAGCGAATACTTCGAAGCGATTCAACTGCGAACTAAAGTGATCAGTAGTACAATTGCGTTTTATTATTAGTGTCTTTTAAATTGTGATTGGTTTTCTGTAATTAAAGTGTAAATTTAAGTAATTCCACCGGCAGTTTTATTATCACGAACCCCAAGCTCGTAATAATATTATAAGACCGCATATTAAAGAATAAACCAACAAGAAATCATATTTTTGTCAGAAAACTTTGCAGGCGCACATAAAATTCACCAAAGATTCATCCTGATTCGACGAATAGTGTAATTATATAAATAACTCTGAAAGTGATATTCAAAGGCAGGAATTAAATAAAATAGACCTTGAAAGTTTCAAATTAGTATATTTAAAACGTATATTTCTCATTAATATAATTGAAGAAATGTAAAGATGACGATTCTTAAATCGTGATTATTTCATGAATGTGTAGCGAACATATTTTATTTCTTTGGCGTAATTATAAAGTAAGCAAAGTCATTCAAATCATTGAAAAATATTAGGTCTTATGCCAATAACGAAAAATTCTTCACATTTTTGTGTCATAACAAATATTTTTCTTGTAACAATTTTTAATTACATTAAAACATCATATCAAGTTTTGATAAGTTAAAAATAAGGATGAATGAATAATAAATTGGTTTTATATGCCTTGCTCTAATCTGTACGGACGATATTTAACAAAATCGTTAATTGACATTTTATTAATATTTTGCAAAAGGCACGCCAATATATTTTATTGTAAAGTACTATACAATGGAAAATTATGTTACATTTCCGTTAATAACGGAAGTCTTAATCTATTTATGAATATCTTACATCTACAATAAATAACAATAAGGCCTATAGCTGGACGGATCCGAATTAACACTTAAAAACATCTTAGATTAATACAATATTCTTAATTTTATCGATATAAATATACCTCAAAAATTATCTTATAAGGCGCTACAAGTTTGTCATGATAGTATTTTTTTAAACAATTACTACGTAAAATCTCTTTCTTATTTGAATTTTTGTGTATCAAAACACCAAGAAGTAAGTTTACAATAATATACAAACAGAAAAAATACGAGTCACCTATTTTGTTTAAAAAATGAATGGTATTCTAATTCGAATGGAGCTCAACTAATTAGGTCTGAGTGGTGACTTTGTCTAAGCATTTCTAATCTCAACTCATGTTCTCGCGCCGCCATTCTCAACGCAGCAATGCTAGAGCTCCTTCTTTCGACTTCTGGCCCGGGTTGCGTTGGAGGCGACTCGCTTCCAGGCGATATGGGAGGGGAGACAGAAGGAGGATCAGGTGATTGTCTCGGGGGCGCAGCTAAACCAGCTAGAAGAGAATGAAAGGGAGGACTGGTTGTGTAAATGGGCGCACTAAATAACGGCGGTCTCGGCATGGGCGCTCCAAGGTACTGCGTGCTCAGAACCGGCGTTCCTCCGTACCTAAATAAAAAAAAAATAGAATTTCAACGACAGTGACAGAAAATGAAACTTTTGTCTACAATAGATTATATACGAGAAAATATATTGCAATTAGCTTAATGAATAGTTACTTTTTCGTTGGTACTTCGAAACTCGTATAAAACAAGTGTATGCTTGGTTTGTGTAATTAATACAAGAAAAATTCCTGCTATGGATTACTTACGGGATGAAGAGATATTTAACTTAGTATAATTGATTGCAATGTCCAGCGGGATTCGAATATCGAAAAATTCTATATCGAATAAGTTGTACATAAGTAAACACACTAGGAAGAAGTAAAATACGCCACAAGCAGAATAAACCAAGATTTATTATTTTTGAAAGTTAAATAATATCCATATTAGAAAAGCGAGCCCCGATACCCTCATAAATTATATTTTAACATGTATATTTACCTAAACGATGCTAAGGCGTTTGTGTCGAAGGGCTTTCTGAAGCCAAAGCCCAACTGTGAAAATGGGTTAGGCATGGAGGCGACCACAGACGGCGGGGGAGCCCCGGCCGCACTCAGGTACGGATTGTAGGGATGACCTTGCGGTCCCACTTTCTCCTGCTTGCGCCATTTTGCGCGACGGTTTTGAAACCATACCTGGAATTAATGTTATCTATTAGGAACTCATTAGATATACAATATGTAACAAAAACCCTGTGGTTCCCGTGAACTGCGTTATCAGAATCAGTATCCAAGCGTATAGAAATATTTTTTCCTATTCAAAAAAACACATTTAAAAAAATTAAATTTAATGAAAAAAAATTAATTTGCAAATTGTATGTGGTTTTATTTCCTCTAACTCACACTATTATCGGTAATGCGGGGTCTTTGACAGTCCCACAGCTGGGCACAGGCCTCCCCTCATTTCTGAGAGGGTTTTAGGGTAAGGAAGTGTTCGCCGCGCTGTCCCAATGCGTGTTGGCGAACTTCACATGTCTTCCATTTTTTTTTCTTATTTCTCAAACATGCAGGTTTCCTCACGATATTTTCCTTCACTGCCGAGCACGTGGTAAATCAGCACTTAAAATTGCAATTAACAATTTCGTTGGTGCCGGCGGGGATCGAACCCGGGTT
>DWHP01001070.1:0-17054 GCA_018247895.1 Parnassius honrathi
TTTAATTACCACTTTAACTTATTTTTATTATCCCGACGTTTCGGGTGCTTTACAGCACCCATGGTCACGGGGGGGGGGGGCTGACTGAGATGTTTGGACGTCCCAATTTCATAGTTAATCTGACTATCTTCAGTTTTTGAATATTAATTTTTGGTTCGATTTACGCAGCGTCGGTATAATAAACATAAGTTAGAGTGGTAATTAAACGCGATAAAATCCGTAAATAATAGTTTTATTCAATGTTAGTGCTCGCGCAGATTTAAGAAATCATTATACGAAAAACTATGTTTAAATAAAAAAAACTAAAAAAATAACGTTACACTTCTAGATTCTATCTATGCGAAGTAGTATAGTTTTATAACAAAGTTAAATGTATCGTAGAGCAGTGAGTGTACCTGCGCGCTAAATCTTTTGTCCCACTCTTAGGTCATAGAAACAACGGTTGTTTCTATGATCTGTGGACCCAGTTACGTACTGTTGGTTTCGTTATAATTTAGTCGACTTTGACTAGACAATAAGTAGATAAGAGAGTCATGACCCGGGGGCAGGAACTTCCTAGAAGTAGAAAAGACTGCGCAACAAAATTGTGTAATTTACTGTCACAAGCAGTTTCTTCTAGTACAGCTGGACCGACATGACTTGAGCCTTAGAACATACTTACGATTCCTCTAGTATTGTCATCGATCACGACCAGCGGTAGTTTCCTTACTAAAAGATCATGCACGTTTCCCTCTTCTTCTATATAAAAAGAAAAATTTGGAGGCCGTGGTTCAGTACGGGATACCCGAAAACACTTTCTTTTATATAGTGGTCTTTTTTTATATGGCGTTTAAAATTAAAATTACCGAAATATCATGGAATTTTATAAATTAATCGAGTCTAGTTGCAGAGGAAAATGGGTTCAACGCACGCACGTGCCCTGATAAGTAGTAATTTCTTGTTTAAGATTTATCCGATAACAAGCAATGAGTCAACAGGTCCACACGCTCACGAGTAGCCTATATAACGAACGACTTTAGAAATTCTTTTGAATAGACTTAAAAGAATTAGTTTAACAAAGGTGAGATGTCCTCCCAGTTGATTCCAACCATGATAAAATCTTGACGTGATATAATCTTGATACAAAGTGATCACGTGCAGAATCAATAAATATCAAAAGACTGGCTATCCGCCCCGGCTTCGCACGGGTGATTTCCGGATCTTGACAACGGCGCCACCTACCAGGTCCAATTGTGAATCTAAACCAAGGCATCCCAACATTAATTACTAATAGACAGTAAGGATCAATATCCCTTATCAAGTTAATACAATATGTGAGGGAAAAAAAGACAAGTGAACATTTTACAAGCAAAACTCACCCATATATTTACGTGCACAAAGCACAAAAACTCTCACTCTAATAGACTGTGAGGTCCCGGGTTCGAAACCCGGGTCGGCCGCATCGGTTATTGGGTTATTCTGTCAAAAATTCTCAGTAGCAGCCCAGAATCAGAAAGTTGGTGGTGTTTCACTCCCTTGCCTCGGAAAGCACGTAAAGCCGTCGGTCCTGCGCCTGATCTCTGCCCGCTTGTGTCCGGCAATTCCGTATTTCCAATTACCGTATCATCGGACTATGAGAGCAAGGAAGTAGTGAGTGCACCTGTGCTTGCACATACACTCGTGCACTATAATACGTATCCTGCGCTCGTGGCTAGTCTCCGTTAAGACTGGTTGGACTAAAATTCGGTCATTATTACACAGTGTAGGAATACTGTAAGAGTGGCTTGCAACACATTTTTAAATAATTGTTATAACCCACTCAAACACACACACAAAAAAAATATCAAAATTTGTCGAGTCATTTTCGAGTTATAGCGAGAGTTAACGGACAGCAATTGATTTTTACATACAGAGATATTTAAAAGTAAATCGGCATCGGAGGTGTCAGAACGGAACTGAGTAAATGGCACAAATATGAGTCTTAGAGAAATGACTAAATGTTTATGCCATTTGGTGTGGAGACTGTTGGTCCGTGGGATCTACGACCTGACTTCGCCGCTCGGTGCTTCTTATCTCGCTTAAAGGCTAAGTATAGCCATTTTTCGAGGAAGCAGCCAGCGTTCATGGCATTATACTTGCGTGGAGTTGGACTAAATGATCATTTTAGGCTTTTGATTATTATTATAAATATTGAATCAGCGCGGCGGACACTTCCTTGCTCTGAAGCCCTCTCATAAATGAGGAGAGGCCTGTGCCCTGTTATATTGTATATTTTTACAAAATGTAATGTACCTATTGTTCAGGCGATTTCAGCATCCAAACCATCCAAACCAAAGGGACTCACGCAAACACGCAGAAATATTCATGCATTTCGACATTTAAACACAAAAAAAAATTAAAAGTTCGTGAAACAATTTAATTATTTTTTGTAAATTTTTTGTGTTTATATTTCAGTGACAAACACACGTATAAAAATTATATAGGTATATAAAAGATTACCCGATATAGGTGACAACAATGTGTTGTCGATAATTATATTCTTTAAATTAAATATTCATTTAAATAAAAACAAGGTAAGAAACGCTACTGAAGCCACCTGTTGACCAAATTTTGATCATCCACTGTGGCAATATTTTTAGTAAACCGACTTTCGTATTTAGTTACGTACATAAACTACTTATATTTCGTAAACAACTAGCGCCGAGCATTTGGTTTTGCCTGTGGTCATTTTAATACTATTGAAAACTCCCTCAATTAAAACTTTCTTTACTCACAAGACCGGTTCTTGGAACTTTTTCTGATAACCATTTCTGATAATATTTATAAATTAGTTTAGAAAACCGTCTTCAGTTTTGTTCACAAAGTTAAAAAGATGTAGATGATTACAAAATTATATTTATATTCATATAAAACGACGAAGAAAACTTAAAAAAGTTTGGAAAATTAAACATATTTCGGAAAACATGTACCTACTTGACGTGGTAGGACCACGCTGCAGGTATAGTAGTTGTAGCACAAATAGGTCGGCTCGACCGGGGTCGGAGAACCACGATCTCACAGAATGCTAGCGTAAAATAGCAGCTTAATACTTGTTTCGTACTGGTGAATGTAGGGACCCTTTCTACTGGAAACGAGGCATTCTATCTTAGTCTTCACGGGTGACAACGCATATGCGTTTTAATTATTAATCCGTTATAAATGTCTATAGGCCACAACATCCACTTACAGTCGGGTGGAATGTGTGCTCGTTGTTCACCCTTATTCTATAAAAAAAATCTTTTACGAAGTATGCTTTGGCTTCAGAGCAGCGGCGAGCATTTTCTCCCTCCATATAGACCCCGTTAAAAAAAGTAAGCCTGTGCCCCAAGTTGTGGAAGCTCAGCGGCTTACCACTTGCATAAAATTTAAAAATACACGAGCAACCTTAGTTCGATCTCCGCCGGCATCAATAAAATTGTTAATTGCAATTTTGTATTTACCACGTGTTCGGTGATGAAGAAAAACATCGTGAGGAAATAGGCATGTGAGAAACGAGGACTTATTGTGCCAAACCCTCACAGAAATGAAACACGCCTGTTACCAGCTGTGGGACGTTAGGCTGTACCTTTACTGTGCGACTATATGAGACGTAGGTATGTAGGCTATTAACTGTTAGTATTCTTTTTACATGGTAGAGCCACTTTGCACCTGCATTCTGGTTGTAGTACGAATGGGTCTGGAACTGGAAAGGACCACGCTCTCACAGAATACCAACGTAAACAACAGTTGCTGTGTTTGGTTTAGTGTGTGTAGAGAACTGGAGGCCCTTTTTATTGAAAACGAGACATTCCATTTTAGTTCTCAGGAATGAACAGCATCTGCTGATTATGATTCTATGTGCCACAGCATCTAATTACATCAAGTGGGCTGTGTGCTCAATTGTCACCCCCATTCCATTAAAAATAAAGATATGTCATTACACAGTTTTGTATAGTAAGAGAGTTCGGACAGCAAAACAAACCCGTACTCGATATAGTGAAAAAGAAAGGAGCCACAATGTTTACCAACACGGCGCCGTGACTTCGTAATGCTTGGAATGGCTGCATACCGTTATACCGGGTGAACAACCCAGCCATACTCGCGTACTACGTGACATTGCCGAAAATATTGCATTCCGTATGCTAGCCGAGGATTTTTTGTTTATTTGGACACGCACTAACTAGACCGTGTTATTACGAAACTTTTAACTATTATAAGTTTATAAGCCAGTACTCAACTACCTGATGGTAAGTGATGGTGCACCGAATATAGTAAAGCGTATCGATTTAGCTTAACAATAGCCTATTCACTTGCTTTAAGGACATCTAAATTATAATCGAATGGAAAGACATACGCTGGCAAATTATTCCACTCTTTTACTATACGCGTTATGGACGACGAAGCAAAAGTTTGGTAAGAATGCGTAATATGTCACTAACAAAGAAGTGAAGACTAGCCGAGTGTCTGATGGCCCGATGATGAAATAGAGAGGGAGGAATTAAGTTATCTAATTCCTACACACACTGCGAAATTTATCCTATAAAACACCGAAACGCTCTGGTTACTCTGCGCTTAGATATCTACGTCACACTTCATTTCTCTGCCTGTTTGCGATTTTGAATTTTATGGAAATTTATGCGTGTTTCAAACAAAATCTGTTTAAATTGTTATCTCTGATTTCTTATATCCATTAAAATGTCGCGATTAGCATTACTACCAACAAAATAAATATATAAACGACATAAGTCACAATCGTATAATGAAGCTGTTCCCCGCGACTTCGCCCGCGTGGAATTTGTTACGATTGGAATTAATGGGTTTTGATTTTTTTCCCAGAACCCTAATTTTTTTTCCAAAATAATGGTAAAGTCTAAGTTACTCCTTATAACATCAGCTAAAAAAAGTCCCGTCAAAATTAATCGAGCTGTTTCGGAAATTAGCCGGAACATTCATATTCTCTAAGTAAAAAATGTTATTTTGACATTACATACAAACACTTCAATTTTACTTATTTATATATAGATAATGTTATGTTCTAGAAGTTGTTGATAGTATTCTTACGTAGATTAAAATCTGAACGTGGACACGTCGAACGTCCATGGACTTGAACAGCTCGTAAAAGTAAGTTGGTATCGAAGAGCTAGTAAAATGGGTACATAATCTATAAAAGTGTACTAGACTTGCAGAAGAGAGCGGGAAATGGTGTAGTGTCGGATAAAAAGTAGATGTAAGTAAAAATTTACGTTCGTATTTTGTTTTAATAGGTACGGAGGGGCACACCGAAATGATCGGGAATAGAATATTTCGGATTGAGTTACAATAAAACCTTTTTTAGAATTTGAATACTAGCCTCTTAGAATCTTAATGACATTCAAACAATTAAAAAAATTGTTTAAAAACTAAAACTATGTTGGTTTAAAGTTGATACGTTGTTAACAGAAATGGAGCTCACGCGTGAACATTTCCGTGCCATAATTTATCACAATTTTCGTCGCGGCTTTTTTCAAGATAAATGTCTCAACGAACTTATTTCGATTTATGATGTTAAAGCACCGAGTCAAACGACAATGTACCGCTGGTATGCCGAGTTCCGACGCGATCGTTTTTCGCTCAGTACTGCTTCTTCTGCAGGTTGACCGAGAACAGCAGTCACGCCTGAAAACATCGCAGCTGTGCGAACTATTATATTAGATGACCGTCATGTGACATACGAACAGATTCGGGCTATTATCAGTATCGGAATGACTGTAATTAAGTCGATATTACAAAATGAGCTGTGTGTAAGAAAGCTAGTTTCCCGCTGGGTTTCTCACAATTTGTCCGAAGAGCAAGAAGCGGCTCGTGTACATTGGTGCTGGAATACTCTGCAATGCTTCAACGGAGGGAAGTCAAATGCCGTTTATAATAGCGTCTCAGGTCTCAGGGCGAATCATGGATTTATTCATACAAACCTGAAAGAAAACATCACTCAGCAGTTTGGGTCTTCGAAGACTAGGTCAAACCAAGAAAATGGTTGCTACGTTTGTCTCGAAAAAGGGGCATGTTTCTACAATTCCTTTACAGGAACGCAGAACGGTTACCGCTGAGTATATCACGGTTTGTTTGCTAGAAATGATAGCCGTACTCCAAGAAAATAACACGAAACGTCGCATCAGCTTACATCATGATAATGCGAACTCACATACGGCTCGGAAGACAACTAATTTTTGAAGCAGGAAAACGTTGAGCTGATAAGCCATCCTCCGTACAGTCCTGACCTGAGCCCAAACGATTTCTTTACATTTCCTAGAATGAAAGATTTATTACGCGGTCAACGGTTTGAAGTGAAATGAAATGAATGATTTTTATTCAACTTAGATTATTATAAATTACTTATTGAAACTCATATGAAGACCCCGTAGCAGCGGTGGAAGCATACAAATCAGCCATTTTGTCAACATCAACTTCAGACTGGAATTACCGTTTTAATGATTGGTTTGCACGAATGGAAAAGTGCATTAAGTTGAACGGAAAATACTTCGAAAAACAATAAAATACAATTTAGCTGTACCGTGCATGTGGTTTTTGTTATTCCCAATCATTTCAGTGTGCCCCTCGTAAAGACCGATTTACACTTCGACAAGTACAGTAGCGAGTTAACTTACGAACTGGCGAGTTAAGCAAAAATCTCGTTCGAACGGCATTTAGTGAGTTAAGTAACAAATTAACAACTGAGTTGAACGATCTACGAGTAAGGTAGAGTGTTGCCCTCTCGCACGCCTCCCGTCACTCATGTAGACGAGAGAGTTTAGTTCAGTTCAGTGCATAGTTGACAGCACGCAACGTCTTCGTGTTCGACCCTCATAATTTAAAATTTGTACTTTTTAACTAAACTCGCCAGGAAGACATTTGAACGCTAAGTTACTTAACTGTTTAGTGTCAACTGCCTTGTAACTATGCTTGCTACTGTACTTGTTGAAGTGTAAATCGGTCTTTAAAACAAGTCGCCAACAATTTTAGAACCGTTTCAGTTAAGAAGTAGCTGTCGCCACCAAAGTTTTGTTGGCAAAATGTGTTCAAACGACGATAGTCTTTCTTTCCAATTGGTTGTTGGTTCTTCTGAATATAAGGTTGGCCCAGTGCCGCTTCGTTTTGTTGATGTAATACCCGTTCCATTGCTCACTGTCTCATTTTTTATTTTTCATTCCTTCATCATTCAAATTATGGGGAATCAAAGTATCGGACGGCTCACACTGGATGTGACTAGACAGATAATCATCATAAGTTAGTAGAGAACGCAGTTTCCGGCGTGATTCTGAATCAGGTGCAACTAGTTTTAAGGACTAGGATATCATAGGTGAGATAGAGGGGGGAGAGAGATATTCAGTTTCATGTGATGAGTGCCGAGAACTAAAAACCTGTTTTAATACGAGGTGTTCTGATTCTTAATCAAGAATAAAAGTCTACGGGCTACCACCATTATTTACGATTATTTATTTCTTAAATTGCGCTGGTATAGTATTTAGCTAGTATCATCGCAGTGCGAAATACGGACCTATTGTTAATGTGCAAGTACTAGTATAACGCCGTAAGGGTACCAGCATATGACAGGCTAGAAAAAAGAATTTGCTGTCGTTATTAGTGCTGCAATATGTACATAACGAGTGACGAAAATCGAAGATTTTCTACTGATAACGGGGTCTTAACTTTCAGGAACGATAGCGCATCAGCATGGGTGTCTTGGGCCACATTTGCTTCCTATTTGGTGGACTGTGTGTTTGTTGGTTACCGAATTTGATCATGTTATTATCGTGGGCAGAGGTCTTGATTGTAAGGAGGTACCAAGATGTCATAGGTTTAGAGAAAGCTGTCGGCGAATACGATCATGTTGTCATCGTGGGATAGATGTCGCTGTGGTACGATTGTACCAGGACAACATAGGTTCATAGAAATTTATCGACGATTATGATGCTATTGTGATCGTAGATAGGTGCCTCACGGCTCGATTGTTCCAGGATAGAAAAAGTTGACGAATGTTATTATCCTGGTGCTATCGTAGATGCCGCTGCGATTTTAAAGTACCAGGACAGCATATGCAGGGTATAGTAGAGGTTGCGTGTTGTGCGTTGCGAGTTGGCACTCACGACTAGCTGTAGCGGCAGCAGCGCGGGCGCGTCGGCCGCGAGCGAGAGCATGCGGTGCGCCTCGTGCGCGCGGCAGCTGCGCTGCGGCAGCAGCTGCACGCAGTGCAGCAGGAAGCGCCCGTGCCCGCGCGACGCCGTGCTCAACCGCACCACCGCCCACGTCGCCTCCGCCGGCACTGCGCGACCACACCATACCAATGTAAAATGCCACCTTAATGTTGCCGTCTTTTATGCTCTATGTACAAAACAGCACACCCTTTTTCTAGCACTCCATCTTAATAATCTTCAGGGATTAAAACTAGAGATGAAATGGATATCCGGTAACTATCCGGTATTCGGCCTATCCGGCCTAAAATTACTATCCGGCCGGATACCAGATTTAAAAAAAAATATATCAAATTTAGTTAAGTACTTCATTTATGTCAGTTAACAAATATAATCAGTAAACACAAAATTTTCATTTTAATACTTACAAAATTAGTACTAAGGCATAGAATAAATAATAGTAATACTTAGGGCAAATTATGTTAGATAAATACTAATTTCTCTGCATTGAAAATGGTAACAAGCGGTTTCGTCTGTCTTCATAAACAAGACCAGTTTCAGAAAAAAGTCTTTCGCTGTACACACTGCTTCAGAGTGCTGAAAGATAGATTTTCGCAAACTGTGATAAATTTGGGTATACCTGACCACCGATCGCTAACAGATTGCACTGACTTTACCTTTCGCTTCTTGCGATGCACCAAACGGCAACGTTCGGCAGAATATCTGCCGGCCGGATATCCGGCAATAAAACTGGCCGAATATCCGGTATCCGGCCAAACAGCTATCGGTTTCATCTCTAATTGCAATGCATCTGCATATTGACTCTTAATCGAGAATAAAATGAAAGATATGTATGGGCCTCAGCATTCACTTACCATCTGGTAGACTGTATGCTCGTACGTCACCATTATTTTATATAAAAAAGACCACTGCGTACTTTGCTCCACACAACCACGGCTTCAATTAGGAAAAAAATATGAATACCACAGGACCGGCAATTTTTAACAAAAACTGTGTCATAGCTTTGAATCACGCGGGCGCGGGCGTATAACTGACACAAATGTGCCACTCAGTTGTATTTTAATTTACGACAGTTATTGTTTTTAGACAAATACCAAATAAAGTTACAATACTTTATCTCAAATGACTTTCTAATGTAAGACAGTCGAAAACAGCACTCGCGGTTTACAAAACAGAGAACTAATATTTTCGCCCGCTTGCAGTCGACCAAAGAAGTTACAGAAAATTCACCGTAACTTAGCGCGCATTATATTGTATTATTACCGTAGTGGCCATCTAGTCTAGTCTAGTATACATAGAAATCTTTTTTTATTTGACTTTTCTAAAAAAAAATCTCCCGGTTTTTCTGAAAAAAAAATTAAGTTCCATTGAAATCGATTCAGCCAGTCTAAAGATTAGCCCGAACAGACATACACACAAAAATCGGGCTGTGGCTGCATCGTGCACATGCCCGTGTTTAACGTGAGTACGTGCAACCTAAGGAAACGACATCAAAACGGCGGCGCTCTCCCCTACGATGCACGCGATACATCGCAGTCCTCACTTAACATAATAAATTCTTTGATGCTTTAGCAACCGAGAGGTGTAATAAAAATTTAGTTCTAGAAGATAGATTAGCTGCAACACCAAACCGTAACCCCCGATTTTGTTATTATCAGTTTTCTGAATTACCTCCCAATGTGGAAGCAAATTTGAAGACGTATTCACATCAATATTTAAAAAATGGTTATTTGTATCTTAATGGTAGGCAGTTATTTCGATACTACACCATTAAACTAATATGTAACACGTACTATAACAGACACAACGAACAAAATATGTGCGGCAGTGCGGGGCGCGTGAACAGAGACACGGAAGTACCGTTTCATACAACAGACTAAGTTTGAGTCCGCTGTCTCTAACGTGTGTTTCAAAAAACCAAGTCTCAACGTCTCTTCTAGAATGTAGTACAAATTACTTCAATATATTTATTTACACTATAATTTTATTTGTATTATCCATTGGATTTCATTTAGATTACATACAATATATAGGCGTCTATGGGCCCACAGCATTTATAACATCAGGTGGAGAGTGTGCTATTTGGTAACCCTTCCAAAAAACGCAGAGTTAGTGTGCCAAGGTGCCGCCAAAGGTACTAGGGCACCAAAGGTTAGAAGAAGTTATTGTTCTTTTAGTTTAGTTGCCGTGTTCCGTTCTGAAGTCATCTTAGTCTTGAGAGGTGACAGCACATCTGTAGCGATCTTTATTTGAAGTTGGCTGCAGGTGTCCATGGGCTGCAGTAGCTAGCAGTAGCTTACCATCAAGTGGACTGCAGAATCGAATAGAATAGAAAAATCGCATCGAAAATAAGTGTTCTAAAAACATAATTTCATTAGGTTGACATCACATCAACAGTATCTTTCTAAATGGCTACATTTCTTGTATGGTGCAACCATCGCGGCTTATATTTACTGCTCGGGAGAAATAATTTACTTAATTTTGAGTTTTCTTTAAATATGTGGGTATAATGTTATGGTTTATACAATAAAAATATAATAAAACATGTTTTTCTCATCTAAATTTATATATTATTATAACATCAATGCTTTTAGCGAAGTATAGAAGTAATTAAAGTTGAAAAAAAAATCTAAATGGCGGAAAATGGCGGAAAATGGCGGGAATTGAATCGCCGCAATGGATGACAGTTACTGACACTAGATATTTGACACATAGCTGGGGTTGGATATTTTGACTGCTGAGCGGATATCAGAATCTCGAACTATTTAACATTTAATCATAAAAATAGATTACCAAATTACCAATGACGAAGTGTCGACGGATAGTGGCAGGTTTGAAGAGAACGTCCTTTTCGGAGAAGAATGGATAAGCAGGCCCCGACATCTCCAGTGGCTGCGGCTGCAATACAGTGATCCACAAGCGGTACACAGGGCCCTTCTCCACGCACGTGACGTCGTACGCATTGATACTGAAGGGACAAATATGATAATATTATTTTATGTCCTAAAATATTACAAGTTTGTATGTGGTATAAGCCACAGTGGAGCAATATTATGAATGGCTCGGCTCGTCCGAGGTGGGACCACGCTTTCAGCCCAGCGTACAATAGCAAGTTAATTCTGTTGTTTCGTTAGGTGAGTATAGTTAACCGGAATTTTTTTTACTGGAAACGAGACATCCTATCCAAGTGCTCAGGGGTGACAACGTATCTAAATTTTTTGATGTTTAATTGGGGATAGATGTAGATGTCGATGGGTCATCCACTCACCATTAACCCATTTAAGGCGGCTCAAAATGTCGTCCTTATTACGTAGGGGTGGGCGGTTTAAAGGACTGACGCCAATAGGCGTCGTACGCATCTCACATTTAAACGCTTTGACGCCGATCGGCGTTTTCCACACGTGGAAATCATTTCTTGCTTATTTAGACAGACTTTTCAGTATTATTGAAATATAACCAGGAATTGCAAACCTTTTACTGATATTTTTAAGTTAAAAATACTTTTAATAATAGTATTTAGTCTACTTTTTTATATGTACTAAGTATAATAAGTAGTGTTTTTAATTAGTACTTGAAGGGAAGAGAAAACATCGAGAAGGGTTTTTAGCTACATACTATTTCTAGTGCAACGTAATTTGTTTCACTTAATAATTAATAATGACTTTCTCTTGAAGGTGAGGCTCGACCATCGTCACTTAGTTTATTGAGTGACAGTGTGAGAAATTTTGGTTTATAAACCAAAGCAATAAACATTGCTATCCTGCACGCGTTTTATGGCCCTTTTAAGACGCTGCGTTAATGTTTTGATTTTGACGTGACTTGATTTTGTAGGTCCAACAATAATAATTATTCATAATATAGACGAATTTATTTTTGTCATTTGTTAACTCCCTATTGTTCCTTGGCAAACTCGCGCCGAAGCTCACCTTATAGCGTGATTTGACCTCAACCTAAATAATTTTGAACAGCGTCCTGGTTTAAGGGTGGAAATGATTAACAAAGGACCCATAGATTGCTTTTTTGGTTACGGATCGTGACAAGTTAAATCACATATTAATATGTCCAAAAACTATTCCTCAAAACTATTAGAAAATACAAATATTCCAAACTTCAGCAGGATGAAAAATTGACGTCCAATAACCATGGATGCTTTAAAATGGTACAAAAAACGTATTATTGATATAATTCAAATATGTCTCATAAATGCCTATCAATTATTTAAAATTGATAATCAATCGTCAATGTCGTATTATGAACAGAATAAAATTGTTAGAATTATTACTTCTTGCCAAACCCAACCCGTTGCCCAACCCACAAAAGACACGACATTTATTTGCCTCAAATTTTTCCATCTGGGGTATTATATTTCATATACCCCCAAGTTTCATGTACTTACACGTCGTAACACCATTCTGCAACAATCACTGATGGACTACTGAATACTGATTACAAATAATAATCATATTATCGCAGCAAAATGTTTAACTGTAAACTACGAAATCAAGATTGCTCATAGTATGAACCTATAACTGTTTTTTTTTAATTCCATAAAAAAAAATAGCTAAAATAAATATTTAATCAAAATGTTTTCAATATTGATAGGCTCTGGAAGACGCCGTTCGCCGACACGCTTTCCGCACCTGAAGAGATTTTTGTTATTTTTTCAAAATCATTATCTACGGAGACGACGACTATAATGACGTTGTATGTTGTGAAAACATGTGCATATAAAAAGTATATCCCTATAGAACAGAAATTGGCGAAGTTACGAATAAAATATAATTTAAGCAGATCGGCGTCATCCGCCAAAGAACGACAATTTAAATGACGCCGTTGTGCGTCCACCGCCACGAATGGGTTAAGTTCGCGTTTCTTTTTTAATTGAAATAATTCCAAAAATTTGGGCATATTTCTTACGCGACATATTGTAGCGAGAGCGCGTGGATTGTATAGGACCGAACGATCAAGGTCGTTCGCTAGGAGTAGCGCCTTAAGTTACGAACTTGTGTAAATAATTACAAATGTTTACGTTTATGATTTAAGTATATTAATTTAAGTTTCATTAATAAGTATATATTATAGAATGAAGTGAAAAACAAATTAAAACTGAGTTCTTCTTCAATTTCAAACTTAAAAATCATCTTTAAATATGATCACAACTATTCTTAATAAGAATAGAAAAATAAGATAAGAAAAATTAGCAAAATAACAAATTCATATTATTATTAATTAAATTGACTTCAAACGATAGTTTAAAACAAATTATTTAAGAATCCTAGCCCGCTTAGTCCTTACTCCAGTCCTCGTAGGTATTTCTTTGTCCTCCAATTTTCTTTTCCCTTTCCCCAATTTACCCTTTTTCGGAGCACCCAAAGGCATTTCTTCATCAATTGCCTTGGAAAATACGCCTTCGTTGTATTGCTGTGAGGGTATATCTTCTACGGTAGACAAGTGTTGTACTAGGTCTGCCACTTGCCCTACGTCTGTCGCGTTTTGATGATCTATCTGGTAAATCACACGCGCAAAGAAAGATTTTTTTTAACAAACTAGGTATAACAAGAAAATTGTGGGATGTAAAATTGAAGTTAATGTTAGTGTTAAATAAAATATTATTTAGTTTATAGTTTTAAGATATGATGTGATGATAGTTTGTAAGAGAAGATATTGTTGCGACGTTGCGTATTGCATCACATTGTACGAGAATGTTCCCGACGATAAGTGTCAGTGGCGTCTATCAAGTAACGACACATGTAGCCAAAAAATAGATAGCGCTGAGATTACTAAACAAGAAGCAACCTTATGTCTACTAACATAAAACTTCTTCTCCTCTGTACATTGTTGTCGTTATGTGATCGCCAGTGTTCTAGTACTTTCCGGTTTAAAAAGTGGAACGACCTGGATTGGCCAAGAAAGTTCTATATTCCTTTTATCGAGTATAGGAAACGCGAAAGTGAACTCCATTCCGTTAAGCGACTACGAGAATTCGACCTAAGAACTCACCGAAGAAGCTTAGTGATTTTGGACAACGTAATTATAAGCTTGCTGTGTGTGTGTGTGTGTGTGGAAAAATACTGCATTTTTACTCACCCCGCATGTAACCATTTCAATGAGTAATGTGCGAGTGAGGAGTGTGATGTGAGACGACTGAGTAAAAAACAAACTGGTTTGGAGAAGAAGGACACATGTTGTCTAAGACGGAGTATTTTGTAAGTAAAAACTTTGCGAAAAAGTAATTAAAGAAGTTTACAACACGGAATATTTTTATTCATTTTCTACTTCCTCACAAAATAATCGTGGAATGCATTGTACATAAGGCGGTCGAAGCTTCTCCGTAGCACTGGCCACACACAACGGGATCGGAACTCCCACGCCTCGGAAAGCACGTGGAAGCCTATGTAGTTGGTTCAGCATCTGATCTCACTCAGGTCGCGTTGAATTTTCGTCCCATCGGACTATGAGAGTAAGGGAATAAAGAGTGCTCCTGTGCTTGCGCATATATTAGGTTATAAAGCATGTCACACACTACGCAGATAATTTTATCGTAAGTATCTGTAAGCACCGACATATTATATCGAAAGATAGTGACAAAATTATCTGCTTATAGAAATATATCTAATAACATCTACAGATACAAATACGGCATAGGATTTTACCTGAAGTACAGGATGGGCGCCGAAAAAAATGCATTTAAATTCGCCTTGGTCCTTTTAAACTATACGTAGCTATACGTTCTATCCAAATTCTTCGCCTTTTAGTGAATGCTAATGCAACCTACTCTGATGAGCTGTCTAACAAATCCAGAAGCAAGTAAACCAACTCAATTGTAGGTACTCTGTATCAACAATCTGCCAGTCTGGTAAGTTTGAAGGATTCGAGTGAATGCATCATTTCATATATCATCGTATCTGCGTAGTGTGTGATACGTTCAGATAATTAAGTTTTTATACGCAGATAAAATATGATCGCATCTGGGTAGTCTGTGACTCGCTTAGCCCGGTCCTGCGTGGGTGGCTAGTATACACTGAGACTGGCCGCCATCATTGAAACTTGGTCGGAGGACATTATATAAGGCGGTCAAAGATCTACATACCTTGTCCATGAAGCTAGACACATTTTCAACGACATCGGGTCTGCTCTCCTGTGAGGCAAAGGTTCCTTCCAAAAGACGATTATCGTTTTCTGCTCCCTTGTTTAGGAAGAATTTGTCTATCACTACTTTCAGCCGTTTCTTGTTTATATTTTGTGGGATTTCCGGGCTAATTGAGAAAAAAAAGTAAAAAGATTTTGGTACGTTGAATAGTGCTGCCCTATTATGGATTAACGTCTTTTACATTTTTAGGCGACTTTAAAGAAAAAAGAGAGGTTCACTGTTTCTTTTTACAAAATAAGGCAGTCAGACGAGAACACAGGCCACTTGATTGCAAATGAATACTGTGGCTACTCATAGATATCTACATCTACCCTTGATAAATAATTAAAATGCAGATGCATCAGCGTATTATTTCTTACGTGGTAGAGCCACACAGCTGTATTACAGTTGTAGCATAAATGGGTCGATTCCACCGGGGCAGGACCACGCTCTCGCAGAATACTTACGAATAGTTTCGTATGGTGAGTGTAGAGAACCGGAGACCCTATTTACTAGAATCGAGGCAATCCATCTCAATCCTCAGGGGTGACAACGCATTTGCATTTGGATTCTTAATAAAAGGATAAATGTGGCCACAGCATCCACTTACCACCAGGTGGACTGTGTGCTCGTTTGTCACCCAATGTTCTAAAAAATCTACTAATATAGAATATCTCATTTCCTTTAAAAACGGCCACCTAGTCTCTCTACACTCACCTTACGAAACACAGTAGCATTAAACTGTTATTTTACGCTGGTATTCTGTGAGAGCGTGGTCCTTCCAACTTATGTTGAATTCTCGACTAAACGTGTGTTTTATATGTTGGTTTTTATTACACAGTATGCAGTACTCGTTATACATCATTATACTGTTAGTTACCAAAAACTTTTTTCCCATAGTTGATGTTTTACGGATTAACCATCAACATATGGTCACATGGATGCTTTAAAGTAGATACTCGAATTATCGAAAATTGAAAGCATGTTAAAATTACATGTAAAGGTATTTTAATATCAAAATTACATATGAGAATATATCGTCGTGTAAACACGGTCATGACGATAAATTACTAATATTTTCGTGTACCTATTACTTTCGCAGTGGCAAGACTGCTTTCGCGACATTTGACAGCTTGAAAATAGTTTATTTTGCAAACTTTATTTGACGCAGTTCCGAATCCACCATCAACCTTTTCTATGTTATCTCTTTTTAAGCACTAAAATGATAACTTATGTGTTCTTGTTTACGAAGGTCACAATCCACACATACTGCCACACAACAAACCGGGCCCGGCGCCATTATTCTCAACTGCAGAAGCGCGCGCTTTTGCTAGTAATACGAAACAGTTTTTCAACTAATTTTTCAAACTGACAGAATTTAGGTCGCGATGATTATCACTTTTGCGACGATATATTCGTACACGTAATTACGGCATTATTAAGTTAAGCAAATCTTACCGGCTTATCACAAAACGTGGTCTACTTATGCGCGATTTTTTAATCCTCGGATCAAGTTCACACATAGGATAAATTATGACTGTTCGCTCCCGATCGAGAACCGGTTTAACGTTTGGACGGACTGCATTCCTTTAGAGGGCGCGGTGGCTCGAGTCGAGTTTGATTGCCCCGCGCCTGCGCGCTGCGAGTCTATCAGTCCCTCGTGAGCGCGCCGGCGCGACGCCTGTCTTTTTGTAGTCGGCTGAACCGGCACCCGTGTTCCGTCGCGTCAATTCGTTAAA
>DWHP01001071.1:0-17053 GCA_018247895.1 Parnassius honrathi
ATACAATCGTAGTTATATTTCATTATAGAACATTTTGCCACAGGTTAGAAAGGGAGCGATCGCCTTCTCGAAAGCCCAGTAAAAAGCCCACGCGTGCGAGGGAGAAAACGAATCGCTCAATTCAACTCTCCTTATATGTATGACAGCAGTATTCGTAAGGCTACGTGGTCGAACGGAGTGCGCGGGAAATTTGAAATAGTTTGAAACAGATTATGAGTTATTTTATTACTTGATATAATTGATTGATTGATCTTAATGAGGCAAGCCGGGCTTCTGGGCTTGTATAGAGGCTTCGCAACTGCCTACACTATGTAATGAAAAAATATGGTGCAATAACAATTATACTCGATCAAACTTTTGTTCAATCACGGCGTTATCTTCAATATTAACCATATACGGTCAATGATATTGCACAATTCGCAATATTGCGTAATATAATTGATCGTCTAGGGAGCGCCTAAGATATGAATACAAGGCTACTCACTCAAAAACTATTAGATATGTGATACATATACATACATACATAAACACTCACGCCTGTCACCCAGAGGGGCAGGCAGAGATTACAGACTTCCAGACAGACAGAGATACGCATACGTGCTCGTCGGTTAAGGGTACTTCTAATTACGCATCCTATGTGATAATAATTAATAAGTTCTCCAGACCGAATTTCAGTCTCAACGGCCAGTCTCATGGAGACTAGCCATCTGGGCAGGGCATATAGCAGACGAGTGTGTGTGCGCAAGCACAGTTGCAATCTCTATGTCCTTATACTCTCATAGAACAAGATTATAGTACACTAGACTACACGTTTAAATGATACATCCCTGCACGTTAAACAGTTAGGTAGACCGATATTGTACTCGAAATAGACACAAACTAGCGCTGCCTAGATATCTATAGAATTACAATAGCCGCCCAACGATGAATGAAGCATTATTCAAAAGACATCTGTTAAATTATTTATCCTAATTTCTACTTGTTTTGGACCGCAGATTTTTAATACTTATTAATTGCTAAGTATTTATTATTTATTACTGTAAAGAGAACTTTATATTGTTTTATGTGATAAATACATGTCTTTGACCTCAACTCACGTTGACACATTCTTTTAAGATAAAAAAGGATCACGAAATATGCATAGGATACTAACATAAATTTCACAATAGTTTATTTTAGTTACAGATACATTACATAAATTTTTAGAATTTCGTAGAATATACATGCACATAGATAAAATATTAACAAGTATTGATCGGAGGGATAAATCAATTTTCTTCTTCTTATTCATCAGTTCGTAAGAATCTACCGCTGAACATAGGTTTCTTCTGTTGTAGAAGGGATTTGCTTGAGTATAGGTGTCTCTGACGTCTTGCATCTTTGACACTGCTGTTGGTATTTTAAGTCTCACGTTAAAGATATCTTTCCATCCATCGGAAGCCATAATATTTTTGACATTTTCAGGGCCGCTTTTTATGATAAGGACAACGAAATTGGATTAAATACGTGCAGGTTCTTCGTAACCTTTGTTAAAAATGGGTTTTCGTAACAGTACAACTCCCAAGTTTGGGGGACTAGTTATTTTTTATTCACTTCCATGACATGAGTATCCATTAAAACGGTTTGCTGAGACGAAGATGAATAATAAAATAACGTCACACTAAATTCCATGTGGCGGAAGCCCCTAAATGGCGGACAAAATTTTCTTATCTTCGTTTATTTAACTCGGTGCATTAAGAGCTCTCTGTTTTTTATCCACTCAATAATTTCCTTGAACAGTTTGTGTGTTTGAAATATTGGAGTTGTAAAATCGGTTCAATCTTCATCAGTTATAGTGACGTCATCCTCTGAGGGCTCATCAGCAGAAGATGGGCTACCCCGATCCATGGCGTCAGGTGCCGTACGCCGCCATTTTGCGCGTCGGTTCTGGAACCATGTCTTAACCTGTACGAGAAATATTGAATTATGAGAAGAAGTACAGTGACTCGACTCCATACAGTCAGTAATTTATTCTTGCGGCGACGTACACGTTTTTACAACAAAATTCCAGAAGTTCTAAAAGTTAAAAAGTTTTTATGGTTATTGTGTTACTGTAAACTGTTCTTTTTTTTTAAAGTGTCGCCGGGTTTCTTGCTGGTTCTTATTTATTTACACTTTATTGCACCTTAATAATTGGATTAAAAAGGGCGGACTTAATGCCTTTTGGCATTCTCTCCCAGACAACCCGGAACATGTGAAAAATAATGTGATAGGTGCAAAAATAAAACGAACAGTAGAGTAAATCTGGAAAAAAATACTGATAAAATTAAAAATAGACTATTATTATATATATTTACCAACATAAATACAATAAACTTATATACTATAAAATTTAATACAGACAATCAATATATATTTTTACATGTACATACATTTTTTTATAGAAGAGGGGGCAAACGAGCATATGGTTCATCTGGTGTTAAGTAACTAACGCCGCCCATGAACATCCGCAACACCAGAGGAATTGCAGGTGCGTTGCCGGCCCTTTAGAAAGGAGTAAGCTCTTTCATGAAGGTCCCCAGGTAGTATCAATATATACGTACATAAATATATACATATTTTAAATACAAATAGATATATAACATAAAACTTTAAATAAAATAACTACAATTAATAATAACCAAATTGACCATTCTAACTACCATCTGATATCTTCATAAAGTATTTATGTACCAATCTTTTAAAAGCAGTATTAGATAATTATCTAACGTCATCGGGCGAGGAGTTTCAGAGCAGTGCAGCCTGAATAGTTAAGGATTTACCAACAAAATTAGTAAAATGTAGTGGGATATTTAGTTTATTATTATACGAGGAACGCGGAGTTCTATCATGCGTTGAGAAAAAATACTGAAATTTGGCCTTGAGATAAGAAGGAGTGGGAGGATCATTTAAGATAGAGAAGAGAACCAGTAAAATTCTGAAGTCATGCCTCTGTTTAATAGTGAGCCATTTAAGGCGAGAGCGATAGTTGAGAAGGCGTTCTAGCTTGTTATGAAGATTTTGGTCTAAATTCGGGTAACACACGTCTGCGTAATCAATGATCGGTAGAATAAGTAACTGTACAAGCATAATTATAATTTTAAAATGAAGAAAAATTTTCAAGCCATGAAGAGAACGTAAAGCACCGCATACTTTACAACATGTTTGGGAGATATGAATCCCCTAGGTCAGAGTACTATCAATATGGAGACTAAGATTTAAGAAGAGAACAGTATCAAGCGATCATTCCAATAGACGGAAGGTAGGCGCTAGCCTCAATACATTTTAGCAAGCATCCTTGAGCTACTCATAATCACCGCTGGGCATTTCGTAGGGTTGACAGACACTCCGAAGCGAATGCACCAATCATGGACTGACTTGATATTGGAATTTAATTTGTCAATGGGATTATGGATATGTAGGTCATCAGTATACAGACGGTATGAACAATCAATATTGGATGTGATGCAATTAATAAAAATAGAGAAGATTAACGGAGAGGTATCGGGTCAACCCAATCTGAAGTCGTTTGCTCCACAGGGATAGACTGTTGGCGTCCGCGAAGATAAGATGAGCATCACTCCAGAACTAATGGTGCAAACCTAAAATAGGAAAGGATACCAGGAAGAATTTCATGATCAACTGTGTTAAAAGTGTTAAAAAAGTCAAGGAGCACCACAAGTGTAACTTTTTAGTTTTCCATTCCTTCTCTAATATCCTCAGTTATTTTAAGTAAGGCAGTTGTGGTGCTGTGACCAGGTTGAAACCTGGACTGAAAACTACTCAGCAGGTTAGGTTTATTTCAAGTATAGAGGGTTTTTCTGAAGCTTCCAAACCTAAATGACTTTCAATATTCAGTGTTCTTGTAAATTATATTAAATAAATGTGATTCTATTCTATTCTATTAGTTGGAAACAATTTGTAACTTAACTATTGTTAGGCGGCAATCGCTTTTAGTCAAATTTCATTCTAATGGCCGACAGTATTGTGTTTCATGAAATATTTTACTAGTAGCTGGCCCTGCACACGTTGATCTGCCCTTTCTGGTTGGTTACGCGATGAGTTTCGTTTTCACACACACACTTTTCTATTGACTCATTTACTATAATACGCCTAGCTAAATCCTCTTTATAAACTTTTAAAAAAACATAACCCTTCTTTTTTTAGTGCTCCGTAAGGGGATAAAAGGTTTTCTATATGTTATACGACATTATTTACTACCTGGAAACCAAATTTCATGGAAATATTTCCAGTAGGCTTTGCGTGAAATGTGAACAAATAATTTTTCTACAGATTTATTAGGTATATGTATAGATTATTTTCCCGTATTTGACACCATTGTTTTCATTCATTAATTTCAACATAGGCCTCGCTGAAATATCGCCTTATTGGGAGGATTTTATAACAATTGACACGTTTGGCAGGTGGGATAGCTTGTTATTTTGGGTTGTTATCAGGAAGATGCTGCTGCATATCTGTTTCAGTTTCTGTTACCTCTAACGACACCTGCGGGGATGGTTTGGGGTGTGTGGATGTTCCCCCAAACGGGTTGCCGCTTTGCGAAAGCGTTCTCAAGGCCCTGCCAATATTCGGTGAAGGTGGAACATCATAGTCGGTGCGAATCCGACATAGCTCGTCCTTGTGCCCGCGAGGCTGTTACGCGGGGGCATTTCCCCATGTAAAATAATAGATATTCTTACACCGCCACAACACTTACATTACATTGTTACTCTCCTATAAGTGCATAAAGGTAAGTTAGAAGTGCACTGAGGTCTCACCTGTCTATCACTAAGCCTTAGCGAGGCTGCCAGAGCACGTCGTTCATCAGGACTGAGATATTTGCTGGCGCTGAACCTCCTTTCTAGGGCGCTCGTCTGTGCTGCACTGAATCGAACTTGTCCCCCTTTCCGGCGTCCGCCCAATCCCCACCAAGGACCGCAGCAGGTTGATGGAACTGTGAAGAAAAACTCGTAAACTTGAAGAAATTTTAGTTCTTGAAGTTCCAATTTGTTTGGATATTGACGTGGTAGAGCCACGCTGCTGATGTATTATGCTTTCAGTAGAAATAAGTAGGCATATCAAGGTAAGGGTTACGCTCTCACAGAATACCATCGTGAAATACTTACATAATGCTGCTAAGTTACGTATAAGGGGTGTACAGAACTGCAAACCCTTTTTACTGAAAATGAGGCATTCCATAGTATCCACCATTATTTGGATAGATTCTATGTTTTAGAAATTTTAGTTCGGTTTAATTTTAATTTTTATTTGTAGATCGATCGCATTATATTTTAAAATGATTTAATATGACATTTTATCGGTAAACATTGACGCAACGAGCCCGCAATGTAAACTCATGACTAATATTTTGGGTTCCGTAATCAAACAGTTTGTAGCAAAACCATTTGTGTGTGTGCGCGCGCGCGCGCGCGCGCGTGTGTGTGTGTGTGTGTGTGTGTGTGTGTGTGTGTGTGTGTGTGCATACAAATGTGCGACGTGTGGGTATAATGTTGATTATGCGTATATAAGTGCAAAAAAGGAATAGTGCGTAGTACTACCAATTATACTGTGGTGATAGGTTAACGAACTAGAAGCCTATGGTATGGATATTTACCATTTCAACCGATTTGCATCAGAAGATTTTGAGAAATCTCAAATAAAAATTTTTGAAACAATGTTTTTCTGTAATAACTTTCGAAGGATGTAACGATCAATTCTAAAATCTAATCAGCTGTCAACTTACAAATCACCGTAGATTACTGCAAAACGCATCAAAAAGCGTTGAAGAGAAATCGTTAACGAAAAATTTCGAAAGAAGTTTTTTTTTTCAAATAATTTCGAAATTTTTTCTTGAATCGTTTTTGATGTAAAAATTAACTATCAGTGCTTAAAAACTGCGTTGAACACCGTCAAGTTCTTCAAAATCGGTTGATTTGTTCGTGAAATATTCAATTTTATACTCAATAGGTGGAATTTGGAGCGTATATTAAGCGGGAAGTTCCAAAGGGCCTATAGGGTCAACCGCATTTTTTAATTTTGAAAAATATAACAGTGATTAAAAATAATGCAATTCTTTGTCTTTTAACTGTGTATTCTAGTAACGCGAGTTAAGTATTAATGAATATAGAACACTTTAGACGTTGAACCGGTCGCTTGGTAAAAAGTTTGATTCAAATTAGTGATATTTATTGATAGATCAATTTGTTAAAATGTCGACAAAGTTATAAATTTCTAAATATCTATGCCATAAGCTTATTTTAATGGAATTTTCACTGATATATATTATAGTCAGTACAGTTTAATTTTAGTAGTTTATAATGGATACGTTATCGTCAAATCAGTTTCATTTTATTTTAAAGAATAAGGTAAGTATGAGCTTAGTTGTCATAATGCATACGGAACCCTAAAAGAGCGAGAGTCGATTCGCGCTTTGCCGACATTTAATCATTATCAGAGCATTGGACCATTGGACTGTCCTAATTGTAAATATCATATAATATTACCTGTTATTGGGTAATCGATTGATAAAAATGTATACGGGAATCAACTTTAATTCGGTATCGACGATAAATCTATAATTGCTTGTTGGTGTAATGGAATGGAATAACTATTAAACGGATTAATTTATAATGAATGTATGCTCGTTGTAAAATCACAGTATTTAATTGATTATGTAAAGTATGTAAGTGTTTAAATTTTGTAAGTTTAAAAAGTTTTTTTAAGTTTAAATAGTTTATGAATCAGAGATTTAAAATATACAGAGTCCTTTTGAAAAAAAATAAGGAAAGAAATATATTAAATCTGGTCTCCCAATACATTTACAAAAATTTGATGTACCTATCCATGTACACAATAATAAAAGTAGTTTTACATAAATAAGTGATATTCATTCTGTATATACTAGGACCAGACACGAGCTAGAAGTACCAGTTGCTCGACCCCACCGAGGCAGTAATTCATTTTTGAGGCGATGTATACATACCGCTTTGCAATAAAATCCCAGAAAACATGTGGTAGAGCCACGATGTAGCTGTATTATGGTTGTAGCAGCAAAGGCTCGACCGGGGCAGGACCATGCTCACACAGAATACCAGTGTATGATAACAGCTTAATGCTGCTGTGTTCCGTATGGTGAGTGTAGAAAACCGAGGGTTAACTGGCAGATCATGCCATTACGACATTAAGTTCACCTATATAGACAGAAATATGTGTGCAATAAAGAATTTTGCGTACATCTAAATAAGAAATTGATATAGAATATAAAAAGCAATCAATATGTTGGTTTCAATAAGAAAAGGAATAATTTGAAATACAATTAAATGATTAGAAACTTTATTCAATATAGATTATAAATAATACTCATTGAAAGTCACTCTTATTTTTAATTTACCACCGGTTCGAAAACTTCCTCTGTCTGGGGAAGAACCGGCTTGAACCCAAGCGCAACTTATATTAAAAAAATAGTTGACAATAACTTAATATGATACACAATAATTAACAACGCAAAAGATATTAAACATAGCTTGGTAGCGATCACCTACCCCAGGTGTTATTACCATCCATAAATTCCTTGGTATTATAATAACACTTTTTATGCACACTTTGTAAAATAAGGTATTTGAACTTTATGTAAGTCAAATTTTGTATAGCTATTTTATTTTACAGAACGGGGGTAACAAATGTGGTCTCTTATGAGGCAATCTACGGGGCGGCCTATGTTCAGCGGTGGATTTTGACAGGCTATAATGATTGCATGAGGTGAATGATATTTTTACAAATCTCTCATCTTCAGTTTTTCTTTACTGTCGCCTTAATCACAGGTCTATAGCTAGCTTAAGGACAGTTGGTTTTCTGTATGCCACCTTCTTACGTGTGACATAAGAAATACATTACATTAGCTGCCATTACAATTATATGCGATGTTACTTGTACCTATGTTTTTGAACGATAAAGAATTTATTCATTTATTTAGTAACTATATTTAATGACCTTATAATTATAAAGGGTAACACAATCTTTTTGTAAATTTGATGTTGCAGATCTTTTTTTTGAACCAACAATCTGAACAATTCGCCAAAAGGTACAACCAATCCACAACATCCAACCATTTCCGTGTGTCCATGTCATTGTCTGAAGTGTCAATTCATCATCGTAAATTATATTTTATAAAAAAAATCTACAGAATTGAATAACTAAAAACACAGCGTGGCATCTATATATATCTAGGGGTTCAGGCGTTTAAAACAATAACATACTGTACATATAAATAATGTGTACATATACACACGTACTGTGTACGTATAAATACTAACAACTGATTTTATTGATTGAAGATTGACTGATTGAGAAAAGATTTTCAATTATTATTATCACCACCTTCTACGGATACAGTTTCCTTAGGTAATTCACCACACATGGAACCCACGGACCGATAACCTCTACAGCAAGTGGCACAAATACGTAGCCATCTCTCAGAGACTCATATTTGCGCCACTTACTCACTTCAGCCACTTCTGATGCCAACCCGGCTCTAAACGACGTACCCCTGTAGCCTTTCAAGACTACTAAAGTGTCCACGCACGTAGAATCCCACACTAGGGTTTTATCTAACTCCCAAGGGACGAAAGTCATACCGCCGGGTTCTCTATCTACTGCCACTATACCACAGTAATATTATGTGTAATTTACAATTAGGGCAGACAAATGATCCAATGCTCCGATAATAATTATAAATCTGCCGACTATATATATATAAGACAGTTTAGTAGAGTTTAGTTGGTCGTAATGTTTACGGAATCCTTATAAGCGAGGATCGATTTGCACTTGGCCAATTGTTTATCATTATCACGGCATCGTAATATTCTACAAGCGTAAAACCGAGGGAACGTTTAAACAGACAAGAGCTTTTCAGATAACACGGCTCAAAGAACTTGACGGGCAACCTACCAGCATTTTTCGTACGTGAGTGTTCGTGGAGCACAAGCTCGTCGACGCCGCTACCACAAGGTCATTGATGAGGTTAATTTTTAATAGTTGCTTTTATATATTGTCCTCCAGACCGAATTTCGGTCTCGTCGGCCGGTCTCAAAGGACTAGCCATCTGCGCAGGACAGGATTATAGTGAAACACCGCCAACATCCTGACTGCGGGTGGCTACTGAGAATTTCTTGACAGAGAAACCCAATAACTAATTTTGGTCTGCTTTGTTTTACTTTTTTATAAGCCAGTGCTTGACCACAATCCCACCTGGTGGTAAGTGGTGATGCTGCCTTAGATGGTAAATCGCAATGCCTTAGCGTAACAAATGCCTATTCACTCCTGCCTTGAAGACGCCCAGATTGTATTCGTACGGAAAGATTGACGCCGGCAAATCATTCCACTCCTTTGCTGTACGCATTAAAAAAGTCGAAGTAAACAGTTTGGTTCTAACGCGTGGAATATCGACAACAGAGTGGTGACGACCCGCCGACCGCCTGGTCGTCCGATGGTGGAACGTATCTGAGGATTAAAATTATTTCGAAGACGGGGTTCTAATCTGGGACGTCATGATCGGTAACGAGTTTACAACCACAAGATCAATGGGGCAGTGAGTACAATTGGTTCTGCGTCTGTTGGTCATGTGGGACTGCCATTTCATCGGACTATGCGAGTAAGGGAATAAAGAGTACACCTGCACTTGTGCATACACTTATTCATGTACTTTAACTCTGTCCTGCACGGGGTGCTAGTCTATATATAGTCAATTCGGTCTAAAGAACATTGTTAAGTCGAGAACTTTTCGCTCGCTTGTATTAATTACTTGATAATAAAGCGATGACTCGGTTATTATATATCGATTCATTCTATGACTGCGTGATTAAGATTAAATGCAAGTCTTCGTTGCGCAAATTAATAGCTACTATGCCCAATAATTCAATTTTCTTACCTTAACAACTTAAGATATAAGTGTCGATTACAGAAATAAAGCGTTTTATCTCGTTTTAATTACCGCGATATTGTTTTAATCCGATTTTCACGTGATAGAGCCACGCTGCAGATATATTATGGTTGTAGCACGAATTGGTCAGCTCGACCGGGGTAGGACCACGCTCTCACAGAATACCAGCGTAAAATAGTAGCTCTTTTATTCTCTAAAAAAACACACGGTCTTTACCATAAGCGCATACGAAGGGTCCCGAGATTTCCGTACGGAATGCAGCCGGGGCCTTTCCGTCGCTTTGCTTGACTATAAGCACGTGCCGGGGGTAGCAACTACTACCCCCAGGACCTTTGCAGTGCTGTCACAATATCTTGGAATCACTTCCGAGTCATCGTCCTCCTCGGGGGCTACATCACTAGGTGTTCGAGGCGTTTGCCTCAAGCGTCGGCAACCCCAGAAGCCCTCTGGTTGGGGAACACTCTCATCAAGGGGAGGTCTGAGCATCTACCTAGTTGTAGCTGGCTATATCTGGATGTAACCGCACGTGACATATACTAATACAAGCTCTGAATATGGCAATACATTTAGTTTAGTATTCAGTAATCCCTTTATCTATATTGAGGTAAACAGCAAATAAAAATTGTTTGCCCGTAATTCGTTACTTTATCAACAAATGCGCGGATTGCTATCATGCAGTAGATTAAGGATCCAGTTGTTTCAATATTCGTGGATAAGGCATGTGATTGAGGAAATATTATGTTCTACTACCACATGATTGGAGGTGAAGGAAAACACCGTGAGGAAACATGCATGTCTGAGGAACAAAAAAGAAAATATTTACGAAGACATGTGAAGTTCGCCAACTCTCCGTTGAGTCTGGCCGCCGTGATCGCAATTCGGTCTGAAGGACATTATAGGCCGTAAATGGCCAGTACAGCAGAACGGCAATTTCATAGGTAAAGGATTCGGTAGAATTTACCAGTTAGTCTGTGTGTATAGATATATTATGTGATAAATGTAGTTGTTTATATGTCATAACCTGTGAATTGTGCTCGTCTAGTTTGTCACCCTTACTTCTATAAAAAAATACAATCTGCCCCTTTGTTTTGCTAATCCGGTTATGAGAAAACTTTTGATTCATTATAAACATTATAACAACTCATGATACATTATATACATTATATGATAATTGGATGGACTAATCCACTTCATCGATTAGGAGCGTGGTAGCTCAGAAGCTAAACGCTCACTATTAATTTCACGAACTTCACGGAACCCGTGTTCGATCCCCGTCAGCACCAATGAAATTGTTAATTGCAATTGTATGTGCTGATTTACCACTTGATCGGCGGTGAAGGAAAATATCGTGAGGAATCCTCCATCGTCTGAGGAATAAAATTATATCAAAGACATGTGAAATACGCCAAAACGCTCTGGAGAAGCGCGGTGAAGTTATTGGTCTATATATGTGATGTAAAATACACATTGACTTTTTACTACATTTATATTATTACAGTGGTGAAGCGCACTGACTTAACAAAAGAGTGAATAGGCACTCTTGCCTTGAAGACAACCATACTGTAATCGGATGGAAAGACAAATGCTGGCAACTTATTGCATTCCTTTGCTGTACTTATGACAAACGACGTAGCAAATCGTTGGGTTCGAATGCGTGGTAAGTCTACAACGAAACGGTGGAGACTGACCGAACGTCTGGTTGTCTGATGGTGGAAGAAAGAGGGAAAAATTGGATTATGCAATCCCTGCGCACACTCTCCGAAATGCATTCTGTGGAAAACCGGAAGGCTGACTACTTTTGTAAGTAAACTAATCAAACCAGCCTCGACCACAGGCGTAAAGCCTGTAGTTGAGGCTGGTATGATTAGTTTTATTCAAATTTGGGTCATTAGTTTTAATCATTTTGGAACACAAGCCCATATATGGGAGCAATACTCCATGCACGATCGGACTTGCGTTTTATATAAAGTAAGCAGCTGTCCCGGCGTGAAGTATAACGTCGCATCTTTGCAAGGGCTTTGCATATGAACCACCCGAAGTTCAGATTTGAGGGTATCTCAACCCTCAGCAACTGGAGGCGGTCGGTACATTTCGGAAAGAAGGAGCCAAGGCGAGCTGACTCCTTTTTGCAGTGAAGAGACACACTTGTGCTTTGGAGGCGTTGTATTTCACAACATTGCCGTCGCCCCATAAGGAGACTGCCAGCACCGTGAGACTCACACGCTCTACCATAACTTCTCTTTCATTTGACTGCCTCTTTGGTTCTTCTCTTGTAGTGGTTGTAATGACTGATGATCTTGAGGTCCCGGGATTGAATCCCGGGTCGGGTCAAAATTAGTTATTGGATTTTTCTGATAAAAAATTCTCGGTAGCGTACCGGAGTCTTTTCGGGTGTATTGAAAAGTTCGCATCACTTACCGGTAAGCGAATTGTAGGCACTCCATTAGATGGGATGACGACGTGGTATGAAGTACGAAAATTCGAATAAAGACCGTGATTTGCGGCATTAATTGGGAGAGGCCTCGTAGTTCATAGTGATTTTATTAGTTATGAAGTATGCGGATGAGACGAGACACGTTTATAGTCAATACTTGTAACAAAACTACAATTTCTTCGTTCATTGTATAACACTCTTGTAAATCATATTTTACTGTGAAGGCTACTAAAGCTGTACATATTAAGGCCTATGTTCTGCAGTGGACTTGTGAAGTGACGTAATGATGAGGGGTATTTTGCCGTAGTCACCAGTGATTTTCATTACCGCCGATTTCTCTTTGAAAGGGTTTCGAAGTAAAGAACTATCTGTGTAAATAAAAACTTTTTACACTGTGATATGTATACCTTTTTATAAAGGTGACGAACGAGCACATAGTAAACCCGAGTATAGTGGATGCTGTGGCTCATAGAGACATATATCTATACTCAATTAAGATCAAGGTGCTTTATATACTCGTATATAGAGATATCCAAGTCAAGTTATAATACATTTTTCGGGCCAGTTACAATAGAGTAAATGCTAATATTTTTATTATTTCATCCTATGAAAAAGATTTGTCTCAAAAAAACTGATGGATGCTGTTAATATTAAAATTAAATGTAATTAATATTAAATGTTATGTTCAGACCAAATTTCGGTCTACAACTAGCCATCTGAGCAGGACAGGATTATGTGCACGAGTGAGTGATCACTATTCCCTCACTCTGTCCGATGGGACGGTAACCCGAGACGACCCTAGAAGTAAGTAAAGACACTATTTACTGCTGCCCTGCTGCATCACCTGGGACTATTCTGATAATAATATATTTGCATAGAACATTTTAATGCCTGATAACGCAAAAATAGATGTATCAATTTTACCGCCGATGATGTTACTTATCTTTACTGTTTTAATTACTGGTATGAGAAAAAAGCTAGCGGCTGATTTTCAAAGTCAAACCTGTAATAGCTCCTTCGCCATTTAGTCTAGACTGATAAGACGGTTTATGCATAATATCTAAATGGAACACATTGAGGTCAAAGCAGTTACAAATGTAACGTGCATTTACAATACTAAAGAGAAGGTCAAAGTTGTTACAAATTATAGATAGAAAGTTAACAGTTTACTGTATGCCAAAATACATAATTAAGAACAAAAAATATTAGCAATTAAAAAAATCGCAACCACAAAGAAAGTAAATATATTGAATATGACAATTATGTACATATTATTGTCATATACAGAAAAAGATGCGGGAAGTCGATGGATGGAGGTAGCTCGGGACCATTTTTTGTGACATTACTAGGGACGGGTGCTATGTTCAGCAGTGGGCTTGTGAAGGGCTGTAATGATGATAATGATGATCTCGTATTATCAGTAAAGACGTCTAGATGTCGGTAGAACGATGCTTGAAATTGTTAAGAATAATTTCATTGCTACAGAACTTTTATTTCTTCATCTTCATCAGCCCGTAAAATTACACAGAGGAATATGATCCTTCCCCTCCCCCCGTTGTAGATTTGCCATAATCGTCAATCTCGGTATGAGAATTGATAATCACAGTATAGCACGTCGCAAGTATTATTTTACATCTAGCAAAATCGAAATGGTTCAAAATACTAAAGAAATTTCGATGAGTTTTTTTTAAATCAAACAATTTCAAAATTTTAACTAAAATAGCAGCTTAATGCTGCTGTGTTTCGTATGGTGAGAGTAGAGAACCGGAGACCCTTTTTACTGGAAACGAGGCATTCCATCTTATTCCTCAGGGGTGGCAACACATCTATATATTTATATGCATTTTGATTCTTAATCGAGGAAAGATCTATGTAATGTAACGAGGAAAGATGTATGTAATGGTCTATGGGCCACAGTATCCGCTTTTTATAAGCAGCACTTCCGTCATTAATTTAATAAAAAATCATACCTCTATCAAATCCGTACGTTTGTCTGATGTAGGGATGCGACGGGAATCTGCTAACAGCCAGTTGACTTCGTAGAATTTGTTCCGAATTCATAACTGGGTCACTGTAGTAACTGAATGGATGCCTGGACTCTAATGGATAATTTGCTTTAACTCTGTACGGTGTCCAAGGAATCCCCGCTTTAATTGGCGTTGGATATAAAGGATACGTATTCCTTCTTTGTTCTAGATTTACGTTGGCATTTGAAAGTTCTGATTCTCTATCTACTTCTGCTGTGTTAAAGCTTGCTTCTTTTTCCTTTTCTATTCGACCAACAATTTTAGTTCTATATGATTCTGTAGAATTGTTGGTTAGGTGTCTATAGGATTTCTTTGGGTTATCGAGTATATCATCGATGAAGAACGACTTTTTGTGTCTGCACGCGCACATATCGACGGTTTGTAAAGTACTGCCGAATTTATTATCACAGTTATCAATACAAGCTCAGTAATTGATATGAGTACAAGGGACACGCCTAATCGTTTACCGCGATATTAAACCACTTTTCTGTTTTTTAAGGGCATATTGACAGGAACGGGATTAGCACTGGTTGGATAATGCTTCCGATAGTGCAGTTAATCTCTTCGGACTGGTTGGATAATGTGCTTAAATTATATATTATCAATGGTCAACGCGTAATACATTACAGAGATTTTGATTAACCTAAATGTGTAAAAAAGGTCTAAAACGTAAACTCCCAAACTAGCATTCCTTCCTGTATTGTGGAGGAAGCGTACATACATAAAATGCACAAAGATAAACATCTAGAACTGGAACAATTACATGTAGGCCATACAAATACTGGTTCTGCGCGGGATTCAAACTCGCGAACATCAGCGCCGTAACTTGTTGCTTACGGCCACGAAGCCATCTAAAATTCTGGTTTCTGATGATAAATATGTTAATGCTGTTAGTCATTTGCTTTTACACATTCATCGGTCTCAGTCTCCCCGTTGGCAAGGCCGTAAAAGTAACGATGACTCCTACGACAGTGTACAGTGCACGCGGGTTAGTTATCTAACGGCTGTCCGAGCAGGGTTGGTGGGCCCGGCTCCGATGGCTAACTCGTATCGTTCGATATTCTAATTGGTGAGAATCGCCCATGGACGCGGGTATACGGTGTGTACGTCCGTGCCGTCCGTACGTACGTGCCCGTCTGCGGGCTCGCTTAGTGTTTGTAGCAGGTGAATGTGTAGAGGCTGTGTATGACGGACCGGTGACATTTGTGTTGTCGGAATCTAGTGGAACCAGGACGTCAAAAATTCATCTTACATCATATCGTAACAATCATCGTCAACAGTATTACTAGTGATTTGGATATCCGCTTTTTTTTGACTTTTGAATATTTTTTTAATAAAATTGAAGTTAACAACGAACTTCAGAGTTCACGAGCCCACCTGATGGTAAGTGGCTATTGCTCATGGACGCCTGCAACTAACCTCACACAAAGAAGGCAATCGATACATTATCATCTCCGAGGACCAAGATTATCACAGCTTCTATAAGTAGATAAGAAAATGGTAGGTACCTACTTAGACAGACTCAAGAAATCATACACTTATTTAAAAAAAAAAACTTATAGGTATAATGGAATTTCACTGAAAACTTTTTAAACTTTTAATTCGTTAAGGTGTAATCATAGATTTAGAATATACTTTCTAAGTGAAATTACAAATGATCAGTGAATTTTAATTCATCAATGAACAGTATTCAAAATTTTTAAATAACAGGGTTTTGACAAACTTATGACCCGACTAAGTATAATTTAGTATACCACCTTGTACGCTTTCTAAAATATTTTCCTAATTCAATGGATTATATGGCAATGAATGAAATACCTATACCTACATGTTTTTTATAACAGAATAAGAGTAACGAACTAACACACCTGATGAAAAATGGATACTCTGCCTAAAGACATCTACATCTATCCACGATTAAGAATCGAAATTCATTTACGTTATCACTCCTGAGGTCTAAGATGAAATAGCTCATTTCTAGTAAAGGGGTCTCTGGTTCTTTGCACTTTACATCTACTATATGAAACACCACGGCTATTACACGCTAGTATTCTGTGAGAGATAGTTTCTTTCGCGGGGAGACGACCCATTCGTGCTACAATCATAAAATTTCTATTTCACCTAATGGTGACTAACGCAGTCCAAGGACTCCTAGTCTGAAGAGGAGTCTCACCATTCCTTTATTAGGTCGGTTAAAAGTACTCGTAGTAAAAGTATTTTAGTTGTTACTCTTTCTCTTATTTTTATTTAATTTCGTTTTCTGGGTCGTCTGAAAGAGATTGATATTATGCAGAAATAAGACCGTCTTTTGTTTTTTCCTCAATATTTGTTTATTTTTGTTGTATTTATCTTTGCTTGATGTACAATAAAGGGTATTGTATTCATCATCATTCATCATTACAGCCATTCACAAGTCCACTGCTGAATATAGGCCTCCCTCAAGGAATGCAATAACGCACGGTCCTGAGCCATTTGCGTCCATCGGCTTCCTGCATGCCTTACCAGGTCGTTACTCCATCTAGTGGGGGGTCGCCCCTAACTACACCTACCAGTATGAGCCGCCACTCGAGAACCTTTTTTCCCAACGGTTGTCGGTTCTTCGAGCTATATGGCCGGCCCATTGCCACTTCAGCTTAC
>DWHP01001072.1:0-17050 GCA_018247895.1 Parnassius honrathi
TATATATACTAACATGCTAGGCAGACGTTGTTCTGCCCTTTTCGACGACCCTTTGTCATGTCCTATTAAAAATCCATAAATTCGCAAAAAAATTGTGGGTCACTCATGGGCAAAAAAACTTAAAATCGGTTAGGTAGTTTAGGATTCCATCACGTATTTTATATATATTAAGATGTATGTCCAAAATCATTATGTGGTCGTACAGAAATTCGGGAGGCCCTACACTTCGCTTATCAGTATGAGTCTGCCACTCGAACATTCTTCTCCTTCGCTTGTAAGAACGAGCTACTTAGCCGGCTCATTACCACTACAGCTTTCGGATTCGCTGGGCTGTCAGTTACTCTGGTCATACTGCGGATATCATCATTACAAAGTCTATCGCACAGTGAAACTCTGAGCATATCCCTTCCTGTACCTCGCTGAGCGACCTTGAACTTCCTCCTACGGCAAGCAGTAAAGATCCATATAACATATGAACACATACTGGCTGTGCACTGTTGCAAAAAATCTTTAATATAAAATATTTTCAAATATTAATACTTTTAGCAATTCATCTTAGATCAGACGTGCATTTCCATTATCCCTAGCAAAATTTTGCATACTTAACGAAATCAAGTTTTAATGAGATTCGTATTTTAAATCGGACATTTCTTCATTTACTCTAATGGACTCCAAATTTAATGTCGCTTAGAAAATGAGCTTAAAACGATGGTAGTAAAACCACTAACTCGTCCATTATGAAAAAAAAAACTTATATTCAGTTAAAAAGCAATAAATCTGTAATTGTTAGAGTCAATTTGCTCGGAACGACTTCGGTAAAAGTTTTTTGTGGTATTGTAATTTATTTATGAAAAGGTAGACGCAAACGAAAACTAGCTATGATTTATATATTATAGTAATAAACGACTAAAGTAGGTCAAATTTGTTGTTAACGGTTTAAGTGAATTAAGTCTTCGAGATCTTACAAACCTCGATTCACAAATATTAAATATCTTGCAAAACCTAAAATTCAGCAGTTATGGCAATGTAGCTGAGTGGGCCAACTTTATACACCAGTTATACCTTTATTTAATCAAAAGAAACTTAAAGAGTAGTATATAGGAGTAATATTACTAGATGGTCCGACTCTGTCTGTACCTAGGAGTCCAACTGATTAGGTACCGCCCTCTGCCTGCTTGCACAGCTGGTTCCGGTCTGTAAGTTATAGAGACCTAGTGTAACTACTGAGGCTTTCCATCTTTCCTCAGAGGTGACAACGCATCTGTAACCTTTTGTTTGTAGTTAGTTGTGGTGTCCACAAACTGCAGTAACAACTTACAACCAAGCGCACCGTAAGTTTGATTGCTACTACAGTTTTGCGTAAATGTAAGTAGGTAATATTAAAATGCCGTCATCCGAGTGAAGGGCGCAACTTCCTTTTTTGTAAATAAGTTAAATCCAGTAGCGAAACTCGTAAAAAATGCAATTTTAAGATTTATTATGTTCCCATTCCCCTTGTTGACGCAGAGGGCGTTCACAGAGTTGTGCTATTGCGATTTTTCACAGCTCTGCGTTTCATATCGCCCGGCTTTTTTATTTTAATGAAGGTATACTTTGTTCCAAAGCGGACTTTACATACCTATTATAATAAATGACTGTGTGTATATTATGCAATTGCAGAATAAAATATCACCAACATTGTCGTTAAATATCTAGTAAGACTTTTCTTGACTTATCGCAGAATCGTGAATAACAATTCGTAACTCCATATTTGTCTTCTAATCTCTTCTTCAGACTTTGTACACGCAAATATCAAAAATATTTTCAAGCGCCTGTTAAGTAAGCTTTAACGGAGATTTTCGTAACTTCCCTAAATGCCTCCTTACGCAGTGCCGTGTCAGTATCAGGACGTTAACTTTCTCTTTTGACTCAGTGCTTGCATTATATTTCAGTACTATATTCTTCATTCCTGTTTATATCCAAGGTTATCTTACTTTCACTAGGTAGAAAGACTTCTTTTCTGTCTTGAAGTCTATCTGGGTAGGTATTCACCTTATTGTCTTGTCTTGTCCTGTGTGCTTGCATTCTGTCCTCCGGTCTGAAGGATAAAGGAATCAGTTGTAACAATAAGTTGTGAGGTATTCCATTTAAGTCCTCAGAGGTAACAACGTATCTGTATCCTACGTTTGAAGTTGGCTATAGATATCAATGGACTGCACTGCAGTATCCACCTACCATCAGGTTGACTGTGTTGATTTGTCACTTCGGCTTCCTGGCAGCAGCGTCTTCCTGATAACAACGCAATATGATACAAAATTACGGTTGCCAGCCCGCTTTGCTAACAGAGGCAACTACGTCTAATATCCCCCTATATTCAGCAGTTGAGTTTTGATAGGCTGCTATTGTAAGGTACAAGCAGATACAATAGGTGGACTCATTGCGCCAGGTATTGTTACGTTAAGCACTGTTATTTACTAAGATTGACAAAGAAGGATTATCTCTATGTATAAAAATCAATTGCTCTTCGTGATTATCGTTAAACTTGAAATTAGCTCGACTGACTCTGATGAAATTTTTTGTGTGTATGGTTGGGCCCTGGATGGCTTACATTCACAATTTGACCCGGTAAGTGGAGCTGTTGTCGAGATCCAGGAATCAGCCGTGCGAAGCCGGGGCGAACCACTAGTATATTATAATTATACAATTAATTACGTTGAGTTTAAAATAGAAATAAACTCTATTATTTACACCTTATTTTTACAATTTGTTATTTTCTGAGCATGTAAATTACCCGATGGGAATAATTAAATATTTATAAAGGTCCTAATATTCCTAATGTACACAGTATGACGTCTTCGCAAAGGAACTTTTTAAATATTTTTGTTCAACAAACATATTTGTGTAAGTGGAAGTAATATGTCGGAAAATTTTTCATTAATATCTTCTCAAGCATACCAAAAATACAAAACTTACAAAGGTAAACTGTGCGATGCAAAATACATGTAAACTTTCTACGAATCCGCCTTCGTCGAGAATCGCTGTAATTTAGAGGAACAGGGGACAGAAGTGGCCATGGGGGGTAATGTAAAGGTGGGTGGCGAGGAGGGTGCGAGCAGCCAACCATGGAATGGATATGAGGGCGAAGCTCTGTGCAGGCACGGTACAGCGTTATATGACCACGTTATGTATGAAGCCAGCAGTTTACCATAAACTTTAATAATACACATTCTTTATGCGACGCCGGCTGAGATAATCAGAATTTAAATATCTAGATCGGAAATGTCGGAATACATGAATGGTGTTCACGTGAAAAATAGAGACAAACCGCACATATGGATGGTAAACTTTGAATTATGCATGCCGATACATACAATTACCATTTTTTCCCTTTTTAAAATCTGGGTGGAGATTTTATAAAAATTTGGCCGGTCGTTCAACTTTTTCTTCGTAGAATTTTCAGAGATGAAATCGTCATATTACAATATTTAGAATTAATTTATACGTAAAATTATCAGACAATTTTAATAGCTGAACTATTTTTGACAAATATTTATTTTTATGTTACAGGTAAAAATCCATATGGAAAAGAAGCAGTCGGCAGTAAGTAAAAAGCTGAAGTAATTGGGCAAATGCCTTGTCTCTCTTCTAAGACGGTTGGAGCCGGGAATAGTCCGCTTGCTACTCCAATGCGTGTTACCTATATATCATGTATTAGGCTAGGTAATCAGCACGAAATTGCCATTAAGTATTTAATTGGTGCAGACAGGAATCGAACCCAGTTGTTGTGACCTGCTGTTTGTGTACTATTAAGCTTTAAAGCAAGCGTTTAACCCCTAAATTATGATTCAAGAGATGTGTAATCACAACACATAAAAATAGTATGTCCAATAAACGACTTATTTGGGCATGATTAGGATCACAAGCGAAAAATATTTTTGTCACCTCTAAAAATCTTTGTAACACATCCGCGCCGTGAGTTTATCCTCGATAACGTATACGATTGTAACTAAAACATAGAGTTGAACGGCCTCATTATCGAGCTCTCGCGAATAATATATAGGACAGTTTTCGCGAGCGATTCAACATATTTCGTCACACGACGCGTTGACTGGATCGAAATTCTGATTCCGATTTTCAGTCTCCACTGTTGTGATTCATTTGATGAGCCGACAGCGTAAGGTTAAAGGTTAATAACCTGCGCGGGAGGACGTTCAGTGACTTTAGATTTTACATTTAAAACAACCACGGTCCGTTTTGACATAATTATGTATCTTGTTGCTGGCTAGACGATTTAAAATTCGAACATCCAAATCCTGTACGACAGATTCGATATTGATTTAACGATATTAATGTTTACACATATTTAGATCTGTGAATAATAAAACTTGGTCTTAACCTCAGTTTTTTTTTCACAAAAACATTAAATTTTTCGTATATTATATTATAATTTTCGAAATATTCGACGTAGATGTAGTTTTATTTGCAACTTGCTAAACGCAAAATTTCGGACTGGCAAATAAAAAGAGTATTTTAAAATCTGGCAGCATTTTGTTGATTGCTTTGTAAAAAAGAAGTAAGTTTACAGTTTTATGTTCATTTGATAAATGAAAATTGCTTTTAAATTGATAATTAAATACCTAAGAGATAAGAGAATTTGCTATTTTTTACAAAAATCAGACATCGTTTAGCCTATATAAGTATCGGAGAAAATTTTATCGTTCGTCTCGTGCAATATTTTTTTATTGCTATTTCCGTGTGTTCAGACGCAATATGATTATTTTCAACAATTGCGTAGATACGAAGTGGGTTCGCTGACCTCATATATAATGTCGCAGAACTAGTGGTGAGTGTACGCAGCTGTTAAAAGTTCGTTAAATTTCTTGCGTGATTTTTAATAGCTACCGGCCAATGTAAGATATAATAATATCTCAACTTTTTACACGAATTTCTTGTTTTTAGATATCCTCTTCAGTTAAGTTTAGAACCAATTATGGTCATTAGATTATGATTAAAAGCTAGTTGTCCTAGCGCTTATCCCCTATTTTAGAATGACCATAGAGAAATACGTTATCGGAGCGATGTCTAGTCCATACAAAATCCTGTTTTCTCTCTGGATAATTACACTGAGAAAATATTTTTACGATGCAATCATTATCTACCACTGCCATGTTCTTAAGTTTTTTTCTTACTTAAATCTTAAGTTGATTTTTAAAAGATAAAACCTTCTGAATCTAAAACTGATCAGTTATACAACTGTCACTAGATCTATAGCACAAAAATTTAATGAAAATGAAATTAAAAAACGTACAGATAAAGCCTTATTTCATTATTGAAAAAGAAATTAAACCGTTCCAGTATTGGAGGAGGAAACAGGGGAATATTGGATAATAATTTCGCCAATTTTTCATTGTTATAATCGGCCCGAGATGCAGTAGTCCACTCTCAGAAGATGGAACTTATGATAATAGATAATAGTAAATTTATTTTTCTTTAACAAAGGTCGTTGGAAAAATCATTAAATTTATGAACTTTTCGAAAATTTGTCGTTGATCGGTTTAACAGCTTTAATCTTTATCTTTATATTACATCGGTTTTTGCTTTACTGATTGCTATGTACGAGGGTAGGTCATATAGGTGCCAATTATTTCTATTGATACCACCGAATTAAAAATAAGTGGGTACTTTTGTTTTCTGATTCGGTTAGAACAGTTAGAGATCCTAAAAAGAAATTGCACGACTCAGTTATAATGTAATTAAACAATTATATTAGTATATTAGCTTCGACCTAGTTATGTTATAGTGCCGTTACTGCCAAGAACGATAACCTAACGCGGACCTACCATTTATCTTGATAGCACTTGTCTATCACTTTCCACGGACACACGTCACTTATCTGTGAAACGGATTGAAACGTTAAATTGCATTTCGTAATTATCTTATTACACAAGTAAAATGCTTTTTAACATAAAATGTGATAAAAATCTTGTGATTAATTTTCTATGTTTCCTTATTAATTAATTCGAGATCAAAAAATTGTTATAATATGTGGTTCCTTATAATTAACATGTCAGTAAACGTATTCAACTTCGTATAATATGTTTGTAACGGTACATGGCGTCAGTTGTCATTTATTTAATTATTGACAATCATCAAATCTCATTAAAAATAACAATTACATATTTATCTTCTCTTTTAACATAATTATTAAGTCGCTAAAATATTTGTACTTAGACCGTTTCCCAAGCAAGTAATCCAATAGAAAGAAACTCGTAAAAAAGAAAATATCTTGTGTTGCCAGTAATAAATCTGATTGGTATTCAGAATTTTTGTAACATACATCTGAGTATACAGTTCAGAGATTTATTACATTGATTGGCAAAATGTAATATAATTCCAGACGAATATTGCGTAATTGAATATTTCGTCGTTTATCAATAATGTAAATGGCCGTTTTCTATGGAGTAGATGAGTTAGAAGTCGTAACTTACGAAGTTGTAGATATTACTAAAATCTAATGAAAATAGACTATAGAATTTTATTTTAATTCGACAAAATTAATTTCAAAGGCTAGAGTAAAACTTTATAACGTTACAATGTTTCCTTTTTATTAAGCAAAGGCAACACCGTCTACTCTGCCAACTTACGAATTACTTATCTTAAATTACGGAACTTTAGAAATTACTAACAATCATGCATGAAAGTAAACTATAGTTTAATATTTATTTGATAAAAGTACATTTGATAGCCTGAAGTTAAACATTATAACCCATTCATCCATCTATTTATTACAACCTATAAAAGTCCAATGCTGAAGCCTCCTTCATACATTGCCTCACGATTTTGCCATAGTTGCCATGCTGGCAAGCAGCTGGACAACCGCAGTTCTTTATTATTTTGAGTTATTATCAGAAAGATGCTGCTGTCCCTCTCTTGTTTCTTTTTCCCTCTTTCGCTTTCTACCTTCCACATTTGGGATGATATGGGGTAACCGTGTAGTGGCGGTGTAAGAAACATAATGTTACAATGTTTTTTTTTTTTAAATTAAACTAAGACAACACTATAACCTCAACACTACGAAATATAAACCTTATTATAGATAATTATAAGCATACTCCAAACGCAACTACAATTTTAAGGCACGTAACGGCGTTACTTATAAAAGCCCAGAATTGCCCGACTAAACAAAAGTCCAAATACAAAATTAATGCAGCGTACTATTAAAAATAACCGATCAACTTCGACGCGGGATTACCGGTATGTCGCTCCGGGATTAATCTACGTTTATCGTCGCATAACAGCCGGGCATAGTCAATACTAGCCTGGACGGGCGTACATTTTAATCCGTGTCTCACTCGATATTTCGCTCAATAACGAAATTCCGCGAATTTTTCCACCGCCGCATACCCGAAATGGCCATGATGATATTGTTAATCTCGGTTACGGGCTTTTTTTCGCTGATATTTATTATAAGCGTCGTGTCTTCTCGCTTATGTTTTTTTTTAAATTCTACCTAAATAATGTTTGTAGAAATTTATTTGTTACGTTTATTGCTTAAAAATCTTAAAAATAAGATTGAAAAAAAACTTTCTCATCAATCTCTTGGCTAACTATCCTAAGTGTTTGTTCAAAAATACATACAATTGGAGTCCTAACCTATACGTTTGTTACCTTTATTAGATACGACACGCAGTGTCAGTGGTGACGTACAAAATCAATCACAGTAATTACACATCTAGACAGCCTAAATGTCGACTCCAGCTGGGACTAAATCCAAGGCCCTAAGTACTTTCATCTCTTAGCCACTTGGATATTTTAATATTCCATTATTATGTAGACATAACTTACAGCTCACACTTAAATTTTGCTCTGGATATTAAATCCTACGTCGCTAAATCCTGCATTATCGCTAGACGCATTCGGCTCGATAAATGTATACCCTGGCAAAGATAACTTTGCCAGTCGTTTTGAGCATCTTTCCTTTATTCTTTACTTTATAAGGTTCATTATTTAACTTTAAGCATTTTAATTTGGTTATTGGAGACATATTTAGGTAAATTTTCGAGTATGATTCTTATTCCATAATAAAAATAATCCGTGTTGACATTTAAATGTTTTTTCCATGTGTTTACATTATATGTGTTATTGTTGATTTTTCAAATATTGGAATAATTTGCTTCCATTTTGTAAAAGCGTTTTAAAAACAAAACATTTGCACTTAGAAAAATTTATTTCCTTCCCTTTATTTTTGTTTATTCTGGTCACTGGCAAGTATTAAGCTGCTATTTTACGCTGGTATTCTGTGAGAGCGTAGTGCTACCCCGGTCGAGCCGACCCATTCCTGCTGCAACCACAATATAGCTGCAACATGGCTCTACCACATAAAACACCATATTTTTAGAAAGGGAGGGATAGTCGTTAAAGGGATATAAAAAGAATTGAAGGTAGAACTTTAAGTTCCCAATCGTTTCTTGTGGCTATTGCAATAAAATACAAAGATATATAATAAACACATGTAACAAAGAACCTACCGCGCTTCGTTTGAAAACGTCTCGTGACACTTCAGACACGAAATGAGAATTTATTCTCCATCAATACTTGTTGGCTTACCCATTTTACGTAGTTTGATATTAACAAGAGATTTATTATAAATTAAACACTCCAACTGGAATCATTTATCTTCAGTAGTAATGCACGACTAAATTGTTTTCACCGAGACACGTCTGACGATCCATTTGCGAGTTTTCGACGATGGAAAAAATAACAAGTTAACGTTAATGAAGTGTAAATAATCGAGAAGAGTGTGGAAGCGAGTAATGTTTTGGGCACATTCGATTTAACTCGCGGGGCCGAGGTCGAATCTCAGAAGTGATTCACTCTGCTGGCAATATTTCAAGAGGGCACTTAAAATTATTGACATTAGATAAAAGCAATGAAAGATACGTCAGAGCTGAGCAAAATTATAATTCAACGGCATTACTTGAAATGCCACGTTCTTTAGATATCTGCTCTTAAATTTTAAAGCAATACGATTATAAAATTACGTAATGAGTTATTGAGTTTTATGCAGCTATCTGGTAAATTTATTTTTTCTTTTAATACAGTTTTAGAATAAAGTCGTTAAACTAATTTTAATAATCTGTTGACGTTAGAGGAATACTTGGATGATTTGTTGATATTTTGCGCATATCATAACTTCTCATGTTACGCACAAACAATCAGTGAAAAAGAATTTACTTAAAGCTACTAGAGCATTACCAATCGATTGTATTTGCCCTTAAAAGTTCTGTTGTGACAAATTTCAACGAGGAAAAAGACGACCAAGACTGCCATTTCAACGCACAATTTTTTTTTAAATAGATATACTTGCAAACTTTTCTAACGAAAATTACTACATTCCTTTAACCGTGTAGTGAAGTAAAATTACAGCCTATAATATACGTCCCACTGAAAACCACAAATCTCTTTTTATTTCTCAGAGTATAATGCAGCAAATTGTCCGCCATGTTTATCCAGTACGTGTTGGCGAACTTTACATGTTCTCGAAATAATGTTAGTGCTATTTTTCTACATGTAAAATATACTAGGATAAGATTGGATTTTGTACCTTAACTTGGTGCGCATCATGTAAAATAGAACGACGAATAGCTATACCAGCAATTTCATCACCGGATATCATGTAATACGCGGTTAGTTGAAAATTCAGTTCGCCAATGCATAATATCGGTAGTAGACGCGGCAATGACGTGATATTTTGCCGGTACGTCGGTGCGGCAATTTCCCAAAACCCCTATTTACGTTCGCAGGTAACGTAACAGCGAGCGAAGTTTTTATGTGTGAGTTTTATATTATTTCTGTGAAATTGGAGGCTGCGCATCTGGTGCAGGTTGCCCGCTAGCGGCTTTTATTGCCCTGTTATGACTGCAAACCAAATCGCTGGTGCCCGGGTCGTATGTGTATACCTTTTTTTCCAGTTATTTTATTTATTAACGCAACCGTGTTCAGCTGCGGTAAATTAAATTTCGCACTCGGATGTGTGGTTTGTTTGAAATTCGACGCCGTGAGCAAATTAGGGCCGAACTGTATGCATTCGCCAATTATTTTGAATAGAGTTAATGGGAGTTTATTTACTCAACTACTGAAGTTAAGAGACATGCCCTTTAAAATATATTTGTGGTAAATAAACCCCTAGATAGATTTATGTGGGACAATATTTCTTTTGGCAATGTCAATTTATTCTTCGGGGCTGCTTTCTGCCTTCTGTCCCTTATTAGAGGTGCCCTTCTCTTGGAAATTTCAAAAAGAAGCTACCCAATAATTTAGTCATTTGTGTAACTATATGTCAATTAAGCAGGTAATAATAAAATAACGCAAATCAAAAAGGCGCTTATTGGTCCTAATTTCGGTATATCATAATGATCTTCACTATTTTCGACCACCATAACATTAAAATAATCGAGTATATCGATTCAGCATGTAATAATACAAGTAGTAAAATTAAAAAAATTGTACCACCGACTTCAGTATAAATAAAATGAGAACATCATCAATGTATTCAAAGTCAGTTAAATACGCATTATTAAGAATAATTCAAAACTACTGGTAAGATCTTGATCAAATTCATACGAGACAACACAAAAGCACCAGCTTTCAAATGAAAAAAAGAATCATCAAAATAGATTCACGTAAAGAATGCCGAGGTAACACACATAAAAAAAACATACAGTCGAAGTGAATACAAGGGGTATTTGAAGTCGGTTAAAAATGTAGCAAGTATACACGCAAACAACAAGGCACAACTTACCGGTTCAAATTTAGGCTAGGGAATGTTGTCAGAAACACGGGAACAATCTTTAGGCAATATTATCTGCTCCATTATTCGGACGTCTTGTTTATTTAGTGGTGTAGTTACTTCGTACCTTACTCACTAGATGGCGCACTGAAAGTCAGTTTCGTAGATAACGAAATTATGCTGAGTGATGTCGTTTTATACCGAACCCGCACACATAATAAAGCTTTGATTGAATTGCTTTCATCTTGTTTAGGATTTAGTTTTCTTTAAGGTTTTTTAAATAATATAAGGATAACAAACGAATACAGTCCACCAGATTGTAAGTGGATGCTGTGGCCCATAGAAATCCACATTTATCGTCTATTAAGAATCAAAACGCAGAGCGTTGTCACCCCTGAGGACTAAGATAGAATGCTTCGTTTCCGGTAAAAAGTGGTCTCCGGATCTCTACACTTACCATACGAAACACAGCAGTATTAAACTGATATGTTACGCTGGTATTCTAAAGTCAAAAATAATATCTTTTGCAAATAGCTTTTCTTTCTTTCTATTTAATGGCTTTGAATTGATGATGATTTCTCTAGCAGGTCATTATTCTGTATCCAAAATTGTGCATTCTATGCTCATCTTTAAGAGTTATAAAAGTTGTTAAATTATAGACTCGTATCAGAGGTATGATGAGCAAGGTAGATATTTTTTGTGTTTATTCTGTATCCTTATATAAGTACTTGTTACTTACTTGTGTGCAACAGACATAATTTTATTTTCACATGTAACCTATTTAAATTTTAAACTTAGTAATATTTCTGAAACCACCTAAAATGATTGGGCGGAAGCCTTTTTGAGCTGCAGCTGCAGGGGCGTTTTCATTTTTCAAAGTAACTTTGTAAAAGACGTGAGGCGCCTGTCGCTTTCGAGTATAAATGTTAACGTCATGTTGATACTCCGTGGACACTATGCTTTATTAAATTTTAACAAGATTTGTTTCCGGTTTAGAAGCGACATTTATAAAATCTTTTCAGAAAACAACAACTAAGACTTTCAAATTCCTCATAATCAATTTAATCAAAATACTTTAATGATTCAAAGAAACATTATAATACAATTGGAAGAAACCAAAAACAACTACCGTGAAAAATGTTAAAAATAAACTAAAAGTCGTCCCCACTTAGAACCTGGCCTAAGTTTTGTTAATCGATTAAAGTATGACATTATGAATCGATTCGCTCCGAATCCGATCGTTAAGTATCGATATTTCTTACTGCAGTTTTCTTAAAAAAATAGTTAAAACAGAACCATGATAACAACAAGGTTGCCGGTTGAACGACCTTTGTGTGTAGACAATGTATGCACACACACAAATAGTTACCAACATAATGAACTTGTGTCTTGTTCGTGTATGAGTTCAGGGAACCCGACTATAACTCGACTCGATGAACATTCGCTTATTTATGAAGTGAAACTAATGACCGTTCATTTATATTTTGCGTAACCTAAATAATAATCGCAAAATTATTCAAATGTCAACATTGTTTTACACATAATGTATTTAACCTTTGCTTATGCGAAATTTCAATCACCTCACAGATGTCACAAAGGAGCATGTTACATGTATAATCAATTCCATAATGAACACATTAATTTATTGTCTGAGAATAATACGTACGGTCGTTAGTTTCACCAAATAAATTAAATTAAAGTTATTGTTAACACAGGAGTGTAAAAATAAGAGTAAAATATTTTTCAACTATTATCTTTTGAATTTGTTAAAATTAATGTCTTTGTTTTGGATTAAATATTTGATAATTTGAAGTATTATTTAAAACTATCTGCTACCAGGTAATAATTGTGGAAATATCGTTCGAAATTTGAAATAGCTATATTTTATAATTGAGAATGATAATACACCCATCAAAATTGCAAGATATACTATAACTTCCAAATTAATTTGTCGGTACGATATGCCACCTACTGTTAGTTAATCATACTATGTGTCTATAACCTTCGCATAAGTGCAAGCAATAAGTTGGCAAAATTATACCGCAATTTGATGAACGGTGTGGCTGCACATAACATATGAACCTTATTTTTTACACGTGGTAGAGCCATGCTGCAGTTATATTATTAGTATAGTTGTAGCACGAATGGGTCGGCTTGACCGTGAAAGGACCACGCTCTCACAGAATACCAGCACAAAATAGTAGCTTAATGCTGCTGTGCTTCGTATCGTGAGTGTAGAGAACCGGAGACCCTTTTTACTGGAAATGAGGCATTCCAACTTTGTCCTCACGGGTGAAAACGCAACTGCATTTTGATTCGTAATCGAGAATAGATGTAGATGTCTATGGGCGACAGCAACCACTTACAATTAGGTGGACTGTGTGCTCGTTTGTCACCTATAAAAAAAACGAACAAACAGACATTAATTTTTATATATTAGATTTATTAAATGAAGTTAACTTACTCCTTATATCGGCCAGCGTTTTGTGCTTAAAAATAACATCAGTTCATACTAGTTAACTATTAAATATGGCCCTGGCTTACAGGAAAGATTTGCGTTAGTCTTCAAGGCAGAGTGACGACCACAGTACAAAAGTCTTGCACCTTCGACGTTGCCTCCCGTCGTTAAGAGGTAACCTTGAAAATGAATCGTAGTTTTGGGGGCGTGGCTTATTCCCTTGTCGGTGAAGCTCACGGACGACTGAGGGAGTGTCAAAATGAAAGTGATGCCAATGACTTCATAATACGCAAACTATGAGATAGCTATACCGGGCACACGCTCGGAAAAAAACTAAGTAAGCGCCAAACAGCATTTTTATATTTTTAACAAAACTACGTTATGGATTAAAAAATGGTTTATGAGAACTTGGATATGATTATTTACTATGCCGTAAAATAATTCCATGAACTTATTCATAAAGTTATTGTGATGTCATGCAAAAATGTAACTAATTAGAGCCTACTTTGCATTTTGATAGAAAATCAAGAAAATTTCATGATATCGTGTTTTCCTTGTATGCTATCAAAGGTCATATAGTTAAAAATCATATACCGAGGTTTTGGTTTGTAATCTAAAAACTTTAAAAAATATGCGAAATAGAAAAACCACCAAATTATCGAGGTATCACCTTACTAAGTCTTTTACGCCTGGCGTAAAGAGATGGTTATATCGCAATCAGGTCTTCCTGACATTTCCCATCATCGCCTCTTACGACATGAAACACGGACAAATGGGGTTAATATAGATTATTTTACACCGTCGACTCACAGTGGGTTTTAATGATACGAAATGCGTGATCAACACGGCAATAATAAAAAGGTTCGTGCAACATAATACGATCAGTATGTATCTTCCAGTGTTTAATCGCATTTACCAACGAATGTCGACACGCTCGGAATGACGAGATAAGTTCGCAGGGCATTATCACCGGTGTCAAGTTACTCTCATGATTTATCAGTCATATGTCTTGCGAATATAACTTGCCCTTACATCGCACTCGTTGTGTTACACTGACTGATGATTGGTGATGTGACAGCCGGGGGAACATGATAATCGCTTTAGCAATATTTTCTCTCCGCTATCTTATATAACGCCAGCTTTTAATACAAGATTTACAACTATAACTAGGTTGAATTGTTACTCACTTATTGTCATTTGTTCTTACCACAGAAATCTAAATAATAAGACAAAGATTTCTGTGGTTCTTACACATATAGCATCTCGCTGCCTATTGGTCCGGCCTTCTGATCAATGGCAAATATCTTAGCGCAATAAAGGCTATTCACTATTCCCTTGAAGTCATTGTAATCGGAAGGAAAGACAGACGCTGGAAATTTATTCCACTGCTGTGCTGTACGTGTTGCAAACACATCTGCGGTTTGATTGAAATTAATTCGAGGTGTCCTTGGAGTGCAATAGCCACATACCAATTGGGTAGACCCTTAGATCCTTCGCCATAAGTGTAATTAAAGAAATGATTTTCGAGCCTTTTAAAAAATATATTGATGACAGGAGCATTCGAGGTGTCCTTGGATTGCAATAGCCACATACCAATTGGGTAGACCCTTAGATCCTTTGCCATAAGAATAATTAAAGATATGATTTTCGAGCCTTTTAAAAAATATATTGATGACAGGAGCATTCGAGGTGTCCTTGGAGTGCAATAGCCACATACCAATTGGGTAGACCCTTAGATCCTTCGCCGTAAGTATAATTAAAGAAATGATTTTCTAGCCTTTTAAAAAATATATTGATGACAGGAGCATTCGAGGTGTCCTTGGAGTGCAATAGCCACATACCAATTGGGTAGACCCTTAGATCCTTTGCCATAGGAATAAGTAAAGAAATGATTTTCGAGCCTTTTAAAAAATATATTGATGATAGGAGCATTTATTAAAATTACACTTACTTTGGGATGGAATACTTTTCTAAGAGGCATAGATGATGGACACACAATAACCAACGTATTACAGGCACTAAAATAAATGTTAATTTCTACTTATTACAAGTTCGAATTTATATTATTAAAATATTTATATTTATACTCAAGAAAATTATTATTTAAATCTATCTTATTAAAACGAATGTTAACCTGATACTGATCATTTAGTCTTAAACAACTTTATGTGATCTAAAGTTACGTACTGAGGATAATGTAATTTGTAAATCCAAACCCGCAACCGAAGAAATAATCGAAACGTTAGCTTGATTGGATTAAGCATTTTTGTATAAATAACGTTTACGTAGAGAGCATTTATGTCAGTAACAATAATTTATTCAAGTAAAAACGAGAATAACTTTCAGTGAAATAAATGCTTTGGCCCGTAGACACATTTACACACGATAAAGAACCAAAATGCAGAAGCGTTGTCACCCTCGCACACTTAATTAACGTAAAAAAGTAGCTTAATGCTGCTGTGCTTCGTATGGCGAGGGTAGGGAATCGGGGACCCACTTTCTGGAAACGAGGCTTTCATTCTTAGTCCTCACAGTTGACAACGCATCTTCATTTTGATTCGTAATCGAGGATAGATGTAGATGTCTATGGGGCCAAATCAACCACTTAACCATTAGGTGGACTGTGTGCTCGTTTGTCAACCTATCCAATATATAAAAAAATGAAATTCCCAGACCATTAAGCACCATACCAGTAAAAAGTTTTCCGGTTCTCAACACCTTACGAAGCACAGCAGCGTTATGCTGCTAAAAATTTGTCGCCCACCCATTCGTGCTTAAGTTTTAATGCATACAAAATTATCTTTACAGAACTCACGTCATTCATTCGTGCTTAAGTTTTAATATATACAAAATTATCTCTACAAAGTTCACGTCTGCTATTTAATTTGAAACACAATGAATTACGTGAAATAGTACACCGGTAGAGAGATAATTACCTCTTTACCTCAAATTATATTACCTGCACAGTCGTTGTTTGATTTGTGTTAAATAAACTAAATCATGGTAATGTTTATTTAAGTTAACAGAATACCAGCGTAAAATAGCAGCTCAACGCCGTTCTGTTTCGTATGTAGAATGTGGAGAACCGGAAACCCTTTTTACTGGAAATGAGGCGTTCCATTTGAATCCTCACGGGTGGCATCGCGTCTGCATTGTAAATCGGGAATAGATACCTATTAGCCACAGCATCCACTTACCACGAGTTAGACTATGTTCGTTTGCCACTCTTATTCTATAAAAAAAAAACTAATTCATTTTAATGCCTATTACAAGTTAGTTACAAATAAATTGCACTAGAAGCAGCCTCCGTAGCTGCCGTTCGCTACTGACTAAATCTCCATAGTCAAATTATTCACTCTCGCAATCCGCGGAAAGCCCCTTCCAACACCGCACCCGTCCCGTTCGTATAATATTAAATTATAGTGGCCCAAGTGAAGCATTTCGAAATGGAAAATTGTATACAGCTGCACGTTTTGTCAGACCGTCCGCAGTGCAACACTATAGGTTTATTTTCAATAAGTCTCTGTTACAAAATTCCGTTTGCCGGCAGTTTTAATGCACCGGACCAGCGGAGGCTGGCAAATGGAAGAGCACATGCGGTCTTTGCATTAATCATGCATTATTATTACTCTCTCGCATAATGGCAAAATGGACTCTCCGCAGACAACTGTGTTTTTTTAACAGAATACGCTTTTGCGAAGAAGTATGTTTGTGTGCAAGAAATTCGAGAAGTACGTATTATAAGTATCTATATAAATAATAAAAAACTTGAGAGGTTTCAAGTACATACACACACACACACACACACACACACACATATATAT
>DWHP01001073.1:0-17043 GCA_018247895.1 Parnassius honrathi
TCGAGTCGTCGTAGGTGGCAACCGAACCTCCACCGGAGATTCTTAGCACCCCCTGCCCCGCCGTTACCATGGTCTCCGCCGTTGCCAGGAATAGCGGAGCCGCCGGGGACTGGTGGCCATTTGTTTGCGTCGTTGCTCATGGGGGGATATTTGCCATAGTATTCACGCTTGGTGAGCGGGTTGGCAACCGCAGTTTTTTATTATTTCATTGTTGTTATCAGGAAGATGCTGCTGCCCATCTCCTGCTTGTCTCCCTCCGTCGCCTCTTACGACACCCACGGGAAGATATGGGGTAGTGTATATTCTCAACCGCGACTACACGGTAACAGTATAGGAATAACTAATTATTTTTATTACTTAATTTAATCCAGCGAAGACAAAAAAATTTCGCTATTCCCTACTTAATGCAATGACCACTAAATTGCACAAATCTCTTTGATAGCAACATTATGTTAAAAAAATTAACCATAAAATACTTCCTAATACTTTAAGTATTTATAATCTGACTGAGCAAACTTAAAACACTTGCAAGATTTCTTGCAACGCAACTAGTGTTGTTGTCGTTAAATTCAGCTTTTTAAGTGCCCACTTCAAGTGAGTTTGCTTACACCGACAAAATTATATGATATTTTCACTCTGTTTGTGTGGCAAGCAAAAATGGAATAACTACCTGTTTTATGAAAATTACTGCTATTTAAACGAATAATTAACTCGCTGAGTGACTGCACTGACGCAGCGGTTTTATCACATAACCGTTACGTCGGCGGGCGATGGGGTCGTCACCTCCCTACGCCTATTTATTATCAATATATTATTAATATTTATATATTATTCTTATCATTATATTCACGAATTTTATAGCGCGAAATGAGTAACATATGATAAGTCATATATTTTATGTAATATTTTTTATCAAATCAATACAAATAAATATGCCTATCATAATATATTTTAATTGTTTTTCAGGTCTAAGCTCCAGTCACGCGTTACTACCCAAACTTTTTAACCGAGTGAATATAACGAAAGTGTGCATGCGTAGTAAAATAATATGCGTAAGATTCAAGGAATGACAATCAGTTAAAATAATGTTTTACTAAGTATTCTAATCTAAATTTAAAAGATATGAAAGACAAAATGTTAAGAACTCTTTTTATGAATTTTTGTTCACCATATACCTCATAAATAAATTCTAAATCTGTTCCGCAAACTTTGCCGTATATTCTAAAATAATCGTGTATAACATATAAGTATAGGGTAGTGAATTCTTTACGCCACCACTTCATGGCGAAGTACTCGCTTAAATTCGCAATCATATTAAATGAAGTCACTAAATATTTCGTAAAAGTTCTCTCAAATTTCGAATTTAATTATTCGTTTAAATACTAGAAATTTTCATAAAAAAGTTAGTTATTCCATTTTTTGCTTGCCACACAAACAGAGTGAAAATATCATATAATTTTGTCGGTGTAAGCAGACTCATTTGAAGTGGGCACTTAAAAAGCTGAATTTAACGAGAGCAACACTAGTTGCGTTGCAAAAAATCTCGCAAGTGTTTTAAGTTTGCTCGGTCAGCGTATAAATACTTAAAGTATTATGGAGTATTATTTTATGGGTAATTTATTTTTAAAATAATGTTCCTATCAAAGAGATGTTTGCAATTTAGTGGGCACTGCATTAAGTAGGGAATAGCAAAATGTCTTTGTCTTCACTGGATTAAATTAAGTAATAATATATTAGTTATTCGTATACTGTTTTGTCATGATTTATATGATTTTTATTGGGAGTTAGAATATTAGAAAACGGTTTTATAATGAAATCCACGTAGCCAGAATATTGGTGTTCTATGGTTTGCATTTTAGTGAGAGTGCGCAGAAATTACATGCCTTAATTATTCCCACCCCTTTTCGCCATTGGATAGCAGGTAATCAGCTGCATTCAACAGCATACAGGCGATCAGCTGAATTTCACGTCTTTGTTGTTGATATACCATCCATTTGAATCTAACGGCTCACTTCATCTTTCTGAATACGTATAGCAAACACGTTAAATTATTCTCCAGCGTCTGTCGTTTTATCTAATTATGATCTGGGTATCTTTAAGATAAGATTGAATAAGCTTTTTAAAATTTACGACAATTTCAAGGTTAGGTTATTGTTACGTCACGCAAAGCAAGCTATCAGTGTGAATCATTTAATCTGTGGGCTGAGGGGTTAAATATTTTCACGTAATTACTTTCTAATTTGAGGCTTTAATTCTTCTATACATTATGTATTTCTTGGCACCGAAATCGGAAGCTATTATGTAGAAACATTTTTTATGTTGTAAAGACGTTTATTCAGTTTAAAGATTTTTATTTACTTATTAAAACTAATGCCACATGAGTACATTCGTACAATTTGAAATAAATCATCCAGATCAACATAATAAAATTGTAAACATATATTAGGGTAAATCAAAATTAAATAGAAGTTACAAGTTAGCTGCGTAAGAGCAATGTTTCAAGTATTGATAATATAAGACGGTGGTCAAAGTAATTTAATGTCTTGTTTTTTAATGTGGTTTAACAATTTTTTCTTGAAAATATTGAGCGAACTTGCATCTTTCATAGTTGAAGAGAGTTTATTATACAACTGTGCTCCCGCAAATGTTACGGCACTTTTCCATAATTAGTGCGAATATTTGGTAATACCTACAAGATGGTTCGCGCGGCGTGATGAGTATTTTAGTGTTTCACCGTTTGTGGTAAATATTATATTTAAATGGATCATATTATGTGTGATTTTATATACTAATATAAATGTGTTATAGACGTATAATTGTTTGATGTTTAGTGATTTCGTTTCATGGTATATTATTTTGGTCGTAGTTAAAATGTCGTAATGATATAAAATTTTAATTAATTTATTCGTTTACTTATTATTTTTTACTTCGGTATCATTTTATCAGACAGTCCAATTTCTTTTTGTTTAGCTTAGTACTTTTTATTTGTGGTAAATGAATTGAGGCTGCAGCTAACACCTGCTAACAACTTCAAACAAAAATGGTTTTATGTTGTGTGTATATTTACACTACTATTGACTATGACAAAATGCCCCATCTGTGTTTACATCAGATCGTAGTACAGCAGTAGATGGGTATTCAACCAATTTTAAGACAGAAAACTCCTTTCGCTTATACCATACATAAAATAAAATAATATCGGAATGAATTCCTTTTAGGTAAAACTTTACTCTGTAGATAAGGTACATCGAACTAAACGCGCTTAAAAAGAAAAGTTGTAACCGAAATCAAAAGATAAGTAACTTATGCCACTTTCAAAACTTTTTCCGAGCGAACTTCCTTAAGGTCCATTTAAATAAAATGTAGATTCTTACGATTTGAGTTTTTCCTTGGCTTTTTGCGTGGACAAAAGAAATAATGTTAAATGAAGTTAATTTTGAGATAATGATTTCTTTTACTTATTTTTAATTCCCGACGTTTCGGGTGCTTTACAGCAACCCATGGTCATAAGGGGGGGGGGGGAGATTGAGATGTTTGACGTTCCAATGTCATAGTTAGCCCGGCTACGTTCAGTTTGGAATATTAATTTGTTTTCAGATGCTATATTATTTGTTATTACGTCTTTAGAATTAATTTCACAGGATCGGATTTTTAATAGCTTAAGGCTGACAATCTTTATGGTAAGTGGATGCTGTAGCCCATGGACATCTACAATTATCCTCGATTAAGATTTAATATGCAAATGTGTTATTACCCCTGAAGACTATGATAGAATGCCAGTTTTCCATTAGAAAGGATCTCTGGTTCTCTACACTCACCATAAGAATCTCAGCAGCATTAAGGTGCTATTTTACCCTGGTATTCGGTGAAAGCGTGGTACTACCCCGGTCGAGCTATCTGCAGAGCTAAAGCTGCAGCGGGCTTTACTACTTGTCAAATTAATAATTATTCATATAATATTTATATATTATAATAATTATTCACTCTATAATATTCTTAAGAAAGTAGCAAAAAAACTTTAATGTCGATGGGTAACAATTACTGCCCTTTTTTCAGTTTACTTTATTAATATCTGTTAATTATAATTATAAGCTCTAATAGTGCTTTGTTTTATTTGTTACATACTAAAGTTCTTCTAATCACAGTAATAAAGAAATTAAAAGAAAAATGTAATTTACAAACTTATGTAATATGACTAGAAAGTTTAGATAACATGTGTAAAATATACTCGCTAAATCGCCGCCACCTGTTGGTAGTGTGTCCAAAAATCTGGATAAGTTGCCTCGTTGTATTTCGAGGCCGATCTGATGAACAAAGTATCTACCCGATTTTGGGTCACCAGAGACATAATTACAGCGTGACGAGATATCTCCGTACAAGTGTCGGGCTTTAGGTGTAGGTTCGGCCTCACATGGAATACTGTTCCTAATTCTGAGCTGGAGCTCCTCGGTGCCAGCTTCTTCTACTTGACTGAATCCAGCGAAGTGCGGCTCAAATCGTTCACGATCGAGTTCTTTCTGAACGATTCGATTCACTGACGCTGCTAAGATATGTTGCATCATTTTGCATTTCCTGAGGAATTTTTATGATTAATTAGAGCCACCAAATTTCACCAACGCATATCGCGACAATACTCAAGTTACCATTGGCGATGCTTAACGGTCCATTACTGTGCGATTTACTAGGATTTTATTCATCGTACGACTACTTTGTGGGATTTTTCACCACTGGCAATTTTTCCTTACTTACTGCTCTTACGTCGTTGCTCATGGGGGGATGTCTGCCATAGTTGCCATGCTTAGCGAGCGGGTTGGCAACCGCAGTTTTTTATTATATCATTGTTGTTATCAGGAAGGTGCTGCTGTCAATCTCCTGTCTGTCTCCCTCTGTCGCCTCTTACGATACCCACGGGAAGATATGGGGTAGTGGATATTCTCAACCGCCACTACACGGGGTACGACAATTTTTTGATGTAATGAGCATGAATGATGTAATCAGGCCCCTTGCCATCGTACCGCAAATATTTGCTTCTAAAATTGCAATGGTTTAGCCCTTCGAAGGACTTGTGCGACATTCCGAGGGATGTGACTTGCGCTCCACTGGCATGCAAGACTATGATGACTTTTATCACAGTGGTAGCGAGGAAGCTTATTCGTTTTACACCTAATCCCAGGCTGATAGCAGGAAAGAAAAAAATCATTTCCAAGTTTTTTGATGTTGGACGAAGACAGTACATACTAGCCCGACTACTACTATATGTCACAGATCTCCACAGTTGGTAGGTGATGAACTTGAAGGAAATCCTGCTTCGGCATAATCTTATTGTACCAGGCAAAGAAATTGCTCCTTATTAGTAAATATAATAATACTATTATTGTTTGTATTGGAACAATAGTGAAGCGTATCTTATAAAATATTATCAATTAGGGCTAAAGCGATTAAACTCCAAAGCAAATAAATTTACAACAAAGATTCTACGCTAATGAAGTCGCGGGCACGGCTAGTAGTCATTAAATCTAATGTCAGTAAAAGCAACATCTAAAGCGAGTTTAATTTATACACAGATCCTGGTTTATCCCGTATTATCCGACTCTATCAGTGTAATCTGCGGAAGATTAAACTGCAAGCAGTAGAAATTGTGACTGTTAGAATAGCGAACGACGAAAAATTACGTCAAAACTACTACAAACAAAACTGTATTGATATGAAAGCTTTCAAATCGATTAATTTTATGATCATTATTAAACATGAAGTTTTTAAAACATTTGTAACTTATTTCCTTATATTTTTAGGGTAAAAATGTCCTACTTCAGATATAAATATAGATTTTTTATACAATAAGAGTGACAAACAAACATAGAGTCCACCTAACGTTAAGTGGATAGTGTGGTTCATAGACACAGATAGATTTTTTTCTTCACCTACATTTATTCTTGATTATGAATCAATATGCAGATGCGTCGTAACTCCTGGGGGCTAAGATGGAATGCCTAGAATCCAGTAAAAGGGGTCTCCAGTTTTCTACACTCACGATACGATACTCAGCAGCATTAAGCTGCTATTTTACACTTGTGTTCACACTAGTATTGGGTCTACCTACTAAATATTGCAAGTATGCATAATATTCGGCTTGTAGAGGCATGGTAATAGAATCCAATATCCCATATAATCCCGTGGGTGTCAAAAGAGGCGGCAAACAGGGGATTAAACAGGATATGCGTGTTGTGATTGACATGGCTTTGTGTGATGTGATAAACAGTAATGTTGATTATCCAAACCATGTCTCAAGAATCTTCTTCCGTACCCCAAAATACCGTACCCGCAATACAACCTTGTTACAGACTACCCGGCACCATGTATATGTGTATGTATATGCATTTATGTTATATATAATATCAATATACCAGACCCTCCCAAGAACTCAACATATCTGTAAGCTTGTGACCACCCTCGTTACACTAAATTGCTTATGATTTGCCGTTTGGATTGTTTTTATTTGTATTTCTTCCAACAACAATATACCAAGGAATATAAGGCAAACCTGTAATTAGCCATACTTTTCGTTTGTTACATTAATGTTAAATATTTTCTGTATATGCTGTTGGTTTTCGAAATAAATAAATAAATAAATAAATGTAATAATTATTTCGAACTACGTAACTAAACCTACTATAATAATATCACGTTGACTTAATCCTCAAAATTTTCTCGAGCTTTATCTACTTAATCTTCAGTTAAGCTTTAACAAGTAACTCGATAATAGAAACCCGCTTTTAGCTTCACCTTTGTCCTTCTTACGATCACGTACACAATTTCAGCAGCTTATCTTCCTTTAGTTGATTTTTAAGACCTGATTTTCTATTTGTCAACTTTTTAATATAATTAAATAAAAAGTTCGAAAAAAAAACCTTAACACACTACTAGATTCGTATGAAAAATGAAACTGCGCGATTGCGTTAACAGTCATTAGTGTTTAAAGCTGGATAGGTTTTGTGATCCAGCATAGTAAAATATTAATGTTACATTTATCCTTTCATTACAGCCTATCAAACTGCCTCGTAATCCTCGTAGTCCAGTGGTTGCAAACGCGGTCGATTATGAGTTCCTGCGTCAGATTCATGGGTCAAGCTGTTGATTAGAGAATCTAAACTAGATTGTCAACTGAACACGGTAGGTTGGGCTGTTGTCAAGATCTAGAAATCACCCGAGTGTGATACCGATGCAAATCGCCAGTTATCGTAAATAAATGTAAGAAAAAGTAAAAACCAACTACAAGTAAAAAGGAATAAAATGATTTCTACATTTCAGTAGCTTTTAAGTCGATGCGAACACAAATATAATATAATAGAATGAAAGTTTAGCCTTTAGAAACTACTGAATTACGATAAAAATATTTGATACTATTTAATTCTTTGAAGCGCTTTTTGTTCGTAATATGTATAATTTGACAGTTTTGAGTGAACTAAATAATAATACAAGTTCAAGGTTAATCGCTACCTACCTAACGTGTTATAGTCATCTACAGAGAAACTAAAATTAAATCACCTATTTTTTCACCATTGTGTAGTGATTTTTTCTTGATATTTAGATGGGAGAATCCTTGTCTTTGTAATATAAAAATCAGTTTACAATAATGTAACTTAGTAGAACCACACCGCAACTAAATTATACATAGTAGTAGCACGAATGCATCGGTCTACCGGGGAAGAACCACGCTCCCACAGAATACCAACGGAAAATAGTAGGTCAATGCTGTGCTATTTAGTATGGTGAGGTTTTTACTAGAAACGAGACATTTCATCTAAGTTCTTACGGGTGACAATGGATTTGCATTTTGATTATTAATCGATGATAAATGTAGATATCTATGGGCCACAGCATCCACATACCGTCAGGTGGAATGTGTGCTCGTTTGTCACCATATTCTGTAAAAAACGTATCTTCTACTTATTAATTTTCCCCTAACTGTCGATGATTCCGTTAAATAATGCGCCTGTAAAAATAATTAGCAATCTTTCATACTTAAAAAATTATATATTTATACAAACCAAAAAGACTTAAATCGAAATTACGTCAACTAAAAAGCTAAGTCCCTTAATACACAATTATACAAGAAGTTTTGAAGTTATTCCATCATCGGACCACCAGAGGGTCTCCACGCCTTACAATGGTGTCGAGATACCACATATTCGGACCAAACGGTTTGCTTCGTCAATCATAATGCGTACAGCATATGAGTGGAATAATCCAGCATGCGTCCATCCGATTATATTGTAGGTGACTGTAAGGCATGAGGGAATAGTTTTTGTTAAACTAAGTCAGTGTGCTTTACAATCTTCGGCCTTTATTAGAATCAGGTGTTACTTTGGGGAAATTCATTATAATAAAGATATTAAAATTTAATTCGCAACCCTTCGCTAAATTATATAAAATGATGTGTCTTACCAGGATTGAAGAGCACCTCCCGCCCTCCCTCAGTTGCGTGCACTAATTCACATTTAGTGCACACACTTGAGGGAGGCCAGCCATCTGCGAGGACAGAATTATGGTGCAAGAGTGCGTGTGTATACATAGGTGCATTCAATATAACCTTAATCTTAAAAGTCTTATGGGAAGAAAATACACCACTATCGAAGATAGATCAGGCGCAGGACCAAATGATTTACGTGTTCTTGAGGTACGGGGGAGAAATATTGTCAACTTTCTTACTTCGTGCTGCTACTGTGAATTCCGTGACAGAAAAACCCTTGCACATTTAGAAATAAAAATATATTCTCTAATTTCTCAGTATTTTGTATTTATTATATAATAGCTGTTCCCCGCGACTTTGTCGGCGTGAAATTTAATACGGTTGGATTTCGTAGGTTTTGATTGTGATACGCGAAACCCTAATTGTTTTTCTGAAATGAAATTAACCTTAGTTACTCCTTATAACATCAGCTATCTGCCACTGAAAGTCCCGTCAAAACTGGCTGAGTCATTTTGGAGCCGGAACAAACAGACAGACAGACCAAAATTTTGTTTTTTGTTATAGGAACCGTATATACTTTAAAACTTAATTGATAAAATGATGTCATTTTGACATTACAAACAGACATTTCAATTTTATTTATTTGTATGGATGTAGATGAGTGACAACGACTTTGAATTTTCATTTAGTTTTCTATCGTCTATAGTACCCACTTACTCTCAAGATGTATTCGCCAATTGACCTCACGTTCGAAGTTGGGCTCTCCTAATCGGAAAATTTGTCTTAAGAAAACCTTCTCATCATCAACTCTGAGTGTAGTGTTTCCAACATCTACCGACGTACGAAATGTATATAAGAAAGCAATGTAATAATGTATTTGCTGTCCTTGTCCATTTTATTACCTATCTGCTGGAAGACACTATTGAGGTCATTGAGCATAGTCTTACAGCCTCTCCTTTCTGTCATATTGGCTTTCATAATCATAAAATAATTATAACCACTCATGCCTGTTACCCAGAGGGAAGAGATCCTTTTAGAGACTTTTTTAAAGGAGAGGGGCAAACGGGCATACGGCTCACCTGACGGTAAGTGATTACTGCCGCCCATGAACAACTGCAACACCAGAGGAATAACAGATGCGCTACCGATCCTAGGAGTAGGCTCTTTTCTCGAAAGTCCCCATGTCGTATCGGTCCAGAAAAATCTCTGGTGGTATTCAATTCCACAAGAAAATTGTGCGAGGGACAAAACTTCTTTTAAATCGCACGATGGCGGATCGCCAGTCACCCATATGATATGGATGGTATCGCGAGTTTTGTCGCGATGAGCGATGGCGAGATCACGTAGCTGGAATTAGTTCGAACAATTCCTCAGAGTTCTCCCCGTGGTAGATGTGATAAAATACGCAAAGAGATGCAACATCTCTTTGCTGTGCCACTGAGTCAAGCCGATTGGAAAGAGCTCGGTCGCCGGCGATTCGAACTACTCCACACTGGATGCGATCATATGAAAGGAGTTGGAACTGGGGATCCCCCGCCCAGGGATGGGACGGTCGAAGCCGCACATGAAATACTCTTCCCAGCGCTGCGCCTTGTGAAGTTGCAGGCGGTGAGCTGGCATGAAATACTATCCCGCTATGATGACACGTCAAGCTGGCCAATTTGGCCTTCTCTTCCAAGTAACCATGATACTGCACGTCCCTCGATATGTCGACGCAGAGGGTCCCGATGCTGGCTGAGGCAACAAGGGGAGTGCCTTAAAACTGACGAGTTACGACGAAGGGGTTCTTTTTAGCGGTAAACGCGGAAACTTGTGCCTTCTGAGGATTAACCTGGACTAGATTTAGTCGCCCCCGTTTCGAGACTTTATACAACAATGTCGTGACTTCAGATACAAGTTTGTCCCGGTACTCGGCGATGTTTTCCCGAGAAATATTGACACAGCCGGTATATAAAACATCACCAGTGCTATCGTCTTGCTAGCAATTAATGTTACCGATTTGCAACATGTCATTGATATGCAGAAAAAATAGCGTTGGTGATAGCACGCAGCCTTGTGAAACACCAGCGTTAATAGACTTGCAATCGAAGCACGCACGGTCTACTACGATCTAGATGCACCTATCTGGAAGAAAAATGGTAATAAAATTGCGTTTTGTGCCAAACCCGATCGAAGGCCTTGGCTTTGTCCAAACTAATGGCCAATGCCTCCCTCTTGAACTCTACTGCCTCTGCCCATTTTTGAGTTAGGTAACTCAAAAGATCATCAACCAAGCGATCGCGACGGAAACCGTACTGACTTTAACTAATCAGCTGCTTATCCTCAAGGTATCACATGAGCGTGCGTGAGACATTTCATCTAAGTCCTTACGGGTGACAACGCATTTGCATTTTGATTCTTTATCAAGGATAATTGTAGATATATATGTGCCACAGTATCCACTTACCATCATGTTGACTGTGTACTCGTTTGTCACCCTATTCTATAAAAAACATACCTTCTCCTCATTAAAAGTCGGTCAGTACAGAATCCCTTCCTCATTAAAAAAAGACGCCTGTATAAAATAATTAGCAATCTTCCATACTCTAAAGGCAAGGCGGTAAGGAATACCTTTTGTTAAGCTAAGTCAGAGCGCTTTGCGACCGTCGGTCAACAATTGGCTTAAAAATGGTAAGAAATATAATGTTCTCCAGATCGGTCAGTCTTAAAACAGAATAGCCATCTGCGAGGACAGAATTATGGTGTAAGGGTGTGTGCGTAAACACAGGTTCATTCTACACTTCCTAACTCTTAAAAGTCCTACTCGAAGGACGTACACCACTATCGAAGATAGATCAGGTGCAGGAATAAATGCTTTACGTATTTCCTGAGGCACGGGGGAGAAATATCGTCAACTTTATAACTCTGTGCTGTTACTGAGAATTCCGTGACCGAAAATTCCATTACTGATTTTGACTAGAAACGTGATTCGAACCCGGGACCACATGATCAGTAGTCGCGCTCTCGACCTCTATACCAACGAGGCAGTCCAACTTCTCTTAATCACATGATCTAGAATACATATAATATATGAAGGTACAGACGGTCGTTCCTAATAGGATTATTGATAAATTTTGAAGTATTTGATGATAATTATTCATTAAAATTTCATTACTTTTCTTGTTCATTTTATTTAAAGGCAAAGAAATATGAATTAAACCTTACTCTTTATGATACCTTTGTTTTAAAAGGGGAAAGCTTAATAGAGATCTTTTTAGATATCCAAAGTGCTCTCCCAACTTTCTTTTTGTTTGAAACAGTGAAATACCAGACCTTATACTTTCTACGTTGTGAAAAAAATATTCTATTCTAAATACTCTCTAACAGACATGAAACAGAATATCTTAGTTACAGTTTTAAGCCCTCTTGAGCTTTAATGGAAGGTTTCTGCATTTACATAATATTGTTTGTTGAAGTCACTAATGTAAAATAAATACAATATAATGAGCATTTGAGAGTTTTTGACTTTAATGGTAAGTATATGAATTTAAAATAATATGTTTTGCAGAAGGCACTAATTTATATATCTATATATCATTATAAATCTGGTGTTTGTATGTAATATTGAAACAATTAACTTCTATTACGCTAAGGGGGTTATAGAGGGCAATCTCGTACGTGGTTAAGTCATGCTGCAGCTATATTAATGTTGTAGCACGAATGAGTCGGCTCAGCCGGGAAAGGACCACGCTTTCACAGAATACCAGCGCAAAATAGCAGTTTAATACTGCTGTATTTCGTATGATGAATGTAGAGAATCGGATATTCTTATTATTGGATACGAGGCGTTGCATCTGGTCCTCAGGGGTGACAAGACAACGCATCTGCATTTTGATTTTTGATCGAGGATACATATAAATATCTATGGGCCGAAGCATCCACATATCATCAGGCAGTGTGTGCCAGTTTGTCAACATTATTCTATAAAACAAAAGATTTGAATAGATTTACTACGTTCTCACTCATACTCATGTGATCACGACGTATATACACCAATTCATGCTGGAATACGAATCTGCACCCGTCTTTAAATACAGCTTGTACACATGGATGATTTTATAGATGTACTTATTCTAAAATGTAAAATTCCTTGCACATTTGGAAATAAAAATATATTCTTAAATTTCTCAGTATCCTGTAGTTAGCATATACTAGCTGTTCCCCGCGACTTCGTCCACGTTAATTAATACGGTTGGATTTCGGAGGTTTTGATTTTGTTACGCGAAATCCATTGATGTACTAAGTGCTTACGTACTAGAACAGCTATTTCAAACCAAAAATGTGCGCTACTTGGTGTTCGCGTGGATGGTTTTTTTATCATAAAATAAACATAGGTGTATAATGATCAGTTGGTAATAATAGATTGTATTGTTTAATAGGTAAACTGTATCAAGTACATTTTTTAATTTTGTCATTTAATTTGTATATAATATTTACTTATTTAATATAATATTATATCACATTTACAATTTATTGTTATTTTTATCCGAATATTTTAAACATTTCTCTATCTTTTATATCTATGTAAATATAAATGGAATTTAATTTGTATAGAAATCTCAATGCTTATGCGTAGGTACGTTTGATTTATTAAGCTACGTAATAGTACTAAGTTTCACCGTAATTGTTTATGTTTAAGGTCCGTATTACTTTCTTAAAAATAAATTTGTACCTCTACCAATAGCATATCGTTACGTTTACATACGCAATACCTACTGACAATAGCCAACGACTGTTCAAACCAATTATTCAATGTACCTTTACTTTCTCGACTCTTAACCTGTTAACACGTCCTATAAAACATTTTTAAGATAATTTTGTATCAGTTAATTAGTAAATTAAAATAGATTACTGACAATCCTTTGAAGTTTTATTTATTTGTACCGCAATGATATTTTATGCATAATGTGCAATTTATATAATATCGATGGCAATACCATCGATATTATATACTATGTATATTATATCATTGTGTATGATATACTATGTTGTACAGACATTAATTGAACTTAATTGGAACCGCCGAAAGGCGGTGTGATAGTGGGAGTGTATCAAAACCGTACGCGAATTACGAGTCTACTTGATGACATCGAATTGACCCGCTTTCGTGAGCTTTATAACTTCGGCGGCGGTTAAGATGACTTCCTCTACATCATCGACCGAGTACACGAAATCGTCCGTACACAAATTATCAATATCCTTCCTAGCTTTAGGGTAAGAAGGACCCTCATCAGCGGTGAGCTGTTTCACCGTGCGTGGCGCATGAAATTGACTCGACTTTAAACAAAAACAAACGCGGTTAAATATATACACTTTTAGAGGCTCTTTTGGGTCAAAGCGATAAACAATTCGCTAGAATTGACGATCGCATTCACGGACCCCTACGTAAAGAAACGTTTGGTGAATATCAGCGGATAATGCAACACGGAACAAGCAAAAATTTACTATTGTATTAAATAAGTTGCACTGTAAATTTTGCCTACTATAAAGAAAATCGTTAAGAGAAAGGTGAGTGCTAGTTCTAGAACTAGCTTCGAGCATTACACGTAACTTGGATGTAGGTTTGTCTTCCCTGATGACACCGTGATGTGGTATGAAATATGACGGCGTGTCTTCATATTTATCTATTTTTGGAGACGCAAACGATATATAACCCTCTTTTATAATTCATTAACAACACCGTCATACGTTTCCTTCAATTTGGGTAAAACTAGCATCTTGCGCTCCAATCAATATAAACGTTTATCTGCCATTTGAAGCGAGTCACCGAGGGACAAAATATCCCCTTTATAGGGTAGAGCTACACTATATCGACCATCGCGATCACGAACGGTCGTGCGGACATAAATTTCCTGCCATAATCTATCATCCTGGCTAAGTATAGGTGGAGCGTTCACCTCCTCCATCACCTAAATTTTGCGAACTAATGAATCGAGCGGCTCGACAGCCATGCAACAATAAGAGGTTGGCGAAATATTATCCATGATAGGAGCGAAACTAATAGTAACTTAACCCAAAAGGGTCTCTAATGCGTAAGATGCGGTACACGAGAAGTTACGAACCTTATTGTGCAGCAAAAGGTGAGGGAAGATAGATGCCCCGATGAGTATATCAATGTCTCCAGGGGCGGAGTAAGTGTCATCGGCCAAAGCTAAATTATCAAAATAAGTCATTGCGGAGGAGTCGACCGAAACGGTTCGCACGCGCTCAGTGACCTTATCTACTACTAATGAATTTATATTAAAATTAATTCTAAAATCTAAACGAGAATAAGATTTTAAATTTATCGAAGGCGTCGCATTCACTAACAAACCCAAACGTTCGCAGCACTGCTATGATATGAAGTTACTCTGCGACGCAGTATCTAAAAACGTACGAACGCTCTGTTCGTTTCCATGCGAATCTCTAACTATAATGCGCTGTACCCAACAACACAGTGGAAGGGATACAGTCAGCCCTACCCACGTTCGACAGTGACCACAGGGCAATTTCGCCCGATCGTCCGTTAGAAGCACAGAACTATAGTTGTTCAAAACGACTATAAATCAATAGCACGCTACAGACTATAGACTATAAACTTCTAGCACGCTATTAAATACGCTATGTTATAGCGCGCTATTCATAAGAAAGCGTGTAGGAGGCTGGCAAGCGCGTTAAGTTTAGCAACACAGTATGTCTCGTAGCACGGTACATTACGTGTCGTTCATTGGATAGACAGCGTGCTACGTAAGAAAATTATTTCGTAATAAGTCGCATTTTAGATTAAAATAAAATAAAGTGGTAAAGAAAAATCAATGAACGCTCTTTCATACTTTGCAGGCTTACGACTTTCTATAATCCTAAAAATATTTTAAGGCATGTACTTTTAAATTAATACAAAATTGATAATTTTTTATCATAATTGATGTAAACATTATTTTAACCTTAATATAAATTATAAGTCTATTAAAGGTGTATATAAAGGTTTATTGTTTGTATAAACAAAAATCAACTATTTACAAACACTATTATATATACTTTTGTATCTATATTTTATAAGCATTTAAAAACATTAGTTACGTTTCTTTTGTACACGATCACTTATAAATACAGTATACACTAACTAAACAACGTCTAACACTAAATTAGTTCGCGCGCGATGAATAGCGTGCTGCTACATTAAATTTGTCACACGTCTACTTCTAACAGTGTTGCTGCTAGAACTAATTTCCGCTTGATATGAATAACGCCAAAGCGTCATAGCGCCATGGCGACTACTTATATAGTACGCGCTATGCGCTATGGAGAGATAACGCGCTATATTATGGCGCTATGCGCTGTATTAATCACCATTAACCCTGCCAGCCTGCCTACTTGTCAGTTGTCAGTTATCATAGATTACTGAATGTATACTAGTGATATGTCAGTTATGGCGGAACCAAACTTGAGTAAGGACGTGTCAAACGTCATTGAAAAGGAAAATGTTGATTATAAAGAACAAGTTTATCTTGAAGAAACATTTTATATTCTCTCCAAAAGGAAATCTGTTTTCCGCGTCCGCCTAACTTCCAAAGGATTGTCCTTAACTAAAGAAACCGATGATAGTTCTAAAGAACAAACGATTCCTTTGCAAGACATTATTGGCAGCAAATGTATGAGAAGCAAGAGACGGCGTGTCGGGGCTGGATCTTGTGTTTGTACTTCACTGGTAGGTCACCAGCAGTTAAAAGTAGTAGATGAAAACAGCGGTGATCTTGATGAAAGCGATATTAGTGCTTATCTATATATTTACGCTTATCCACTAAAGCTCAATCGGCGCACATTGAAAAGAGAACGGACTACAATAACATTACGGTTTCGGTCTTATGATAAATACGAAGATAATAATAAAGAAGCTCAAAAATGGAGAACATGCATTAAATGCTTGATAACTAACCAACCTATTACTTATGTGGCACCTCAAACACAATGTGATAAGAAGTTGCTAATTTTGTTAAATCCCAAATCTGGCCCTGGAAAGGCACGTGAATTGTTTCAAACCAAAGTAGCTCCCTTGTTGCTAGAGGCCGAAGTTCCATATGATCTGCATATAACAAAATACGCACAATATGCACGTGAATTTGTACGAACGAGAAATGTTTATGGTTGGTGCGGTGTTGTCGCTGTAGGAGGTGATGGTGTACTTTTCGAAATTCTTAATGGCATGTTTGAGCGTCTTGATTGGCAACAAGCATTGGCTGAAGTACCCCTTGGCATTATACCTTGTGGCTCTGGTAATGGCTTGGCAAGGACTATTTGTCATCATTACAAGTAAGTAATTTGAAATGATATATATTATACTCTTTAAAGAAATATGACTATATACTATCTTTAAACAGTCCCTTTTTCTAAATTAAAATATTAAGGGATCAGAAAATATAACAGTCACCATAAAATTGTTTTTATAACACAAAACAAAAAAAAGTCTTATGTGTAATTGTCATGCTTCTTTTTCCTCTTGTTTGTTTGTAAACATTTTTTTTATCTTTTTTATCTGTTGCACATGTGTATGAGAT
>DWHP01001074.1:0-17040 GCA_018247895.1 Parnassius honrathi
TTTTTATTTTGTGTGTATTTGAGTGGGTACCTGGATGGTTTAAAACTCAATTGGACCCGGTAGGTGGCACCGTCGTCGAGATCCAGAAATCACCCATGCGAAGCCGGGGCGGATCGTTAGTAAATTATAAAAATATAAGCCAGTTAGAGATTTTCTTTATTTTAAAGGCATTTTTAATTTATTCATTCACTTATTAGCTTTGATTACCTATTTATTATTTAACAGTTAACTCTTGGTAATTTACAAAAGTAAAATTGTCTTAGGTAGGGTATGTAAAAAGCCCAAGTGTGGGATGATATTTGCATAGGCACTTAATGTGGTAATAATTGGCGGCCTCTCATCTCAGGGGTGCCTCTTATAGAGTAGAAACGGCCTCTGAGGCAGCTGAACTAAATAAGTGGCGCAAATATGAGTCTCTGAGAGCTGACTATATATTTGTACCATTTTCTGTAGAGACTATCTGCCCGGGGGGCCCACGTGTGGTGAAGTTTTTAAAGGAACTGTATTCATGTAGTACGTAGCCATTCAGTGAAGCAAGTGTTCTTGATACAGTCCTCCACGGGAAGGAGGACTCCATGGTAAATTAAGTTTTTCGTTTTAGTTTCTTTGACACACCTGCTTTCCACCACGTGGTGTGTGCGACTAATGTTATTAAGCAGACAGGAACAAATACACACAGCTGTATAATAGCTATTTAAACCGGTTGTAAAACCGGAATCATGGAAAATGTGCAACAGAGAACTTTCACGAACCGATAAGGTAAAAGAAAAAGAACAAAGGTACAGCAGTCAATGTAATAAAACAGGCGATAATCGAACAGTTTCTGCTTTTTGACTGGAGACTCGTAGCTCTGATTCCACGCGTTTGGCGATAAAAATCTATTTAAAATGTTGTATAATAATAAGTAAGCACTTAAACTTAAAAAAACTAAAAACGACAGAAAAGTTAAAAAGAATATTATAATTTCCATGTAAAGCCTCGAATTAAGGAACTTTTAATAGCTTCATAACTCCAGGCTTTACGTGGAAATTATAATTTTTCGGTGCATATTATAACATAGCACCGACTTTATGATGTTAAGTTAGTCACTTTTTTAAGTTTATTAATTTTACTCACTCAATATCACATTATCTAGGTAACATAAAATATGGTCTAAATAGTTACCCTAACATTTGAACCCTTATTTTTCCATTCTTTGAGAAGTATAACATTTTGATCAACTATAATTAACTACCCTTGAGATAGCCTATTGTGTTTAAGTGTACGGTAGACCCCTACTAGACAGAGTGATGACCTGGTAAGACATTCTGGAAGTCGTAGCATGCAGGTGGCTCGGGACCGTGCTTTGTGGCATTCCTTGGGGGAAGCTCATGCTCAACAGTAAACTTACGAAGGGCTGTAAAGATGATAAATAGGTAGCCTATTGACTAAAAAAGAAACTTAAAAATCAGCTCATAATTGGCAGTAATATTACGTAACTAACACAAGCACTCCAAACTGAATGTTTGATTAATTTTATACGAAATATACAGTTGAATTGAGAATTTCTACCGTTTTGAAGTCGGCTAAAAATCAGATAAGGCCCGGCGCCCTTGCGAACCTTAACGTTTGCTTGACTGTACTTAGTTATACAAAATAAAGTTGTTCAATAGATGCCTCAATGTTATTGATGAATATATTTCATATTGCTATAATACTATTTTTATATTAAATACATTGTTTCGACGCGGTAGATCCACGCTGCATCTATATTACGGTGGCAGCATGAATGGGTCGGCTCAACCGGGGATGGATCACGCTCTTACAGAATACCAATGTAAATACCAACTTAATGTTGCTGTGTTTCGTATGGTGAGTGTAGGGAACCGGAGACTCTTTTTACTGGAAATGAGGCATTTTATCTCCTGCATTTTGATTGTTAATCGAGAATACATGAAGATTTTGTCAGTGGTAGAGCCATGCTGCAGCTATATTAATTGTATAGTTGTAGCACGAGTGGGTCGGCTCGACCGGGGAGGGACCACGCTCTCACAGAATACCAGCGTCAAATAGCAGCTTAATGCTGCTGTGTTTTGTATGGTGAGTGTAGAGAACCGGAGACCCTTTTACTGGAAAAGAGGCATTCCATCTTAGTCCTCAAGACTGATACCGCATCTGTATTTTGATTTGCAAACGTGGATAGATATAGATGTCTATTGGCCGGAGCAACCAATTACCATCAGGTGGACTGTGTGCTCGCTTGTCTTTTCCTATTAAAAATGCCACTGGAAGAAAATCAATAAATTTGCGTACAAAGTACATGAATCACGAAAAAGTTTATATTACATAACTGATTATTGGATTTAAGTATAAATATGGTTTTCAAAGTATACGGAGAGGCTTTGAAAACTATGTTAGGCGTAATCGTAGGCTTTCCTTAAAAGATATATCATGCCCGGCTGGTAGATTGGTGAACGCTGTGCCGAATCCTTTGCGTTGGTAAAGTTATTGCCCACGACAAGTCTATGCGATCTGTCGTTAACAATTTTATTAAGTATCCCATTTTTCCATCGCCAATGCCTCTTTTTCTGGTTAGTAGAATGAACCACGTGCTGGTAGGGTTGATATTTAAAGAAAAGGTGGTTTTATCTCCCGTGCCGTATGTAGTATAAACTAACACTACAATATTGACCCATGGGTATCGTTAAATGTAATGCCAGAAAGATCTTATATGGTTGTTTCGTTTACAATAGTCGTAAAATCCCAGATCAGGTCTGTTTTCGCACCTCTAAAAAGCAGTTTCGGAGGTGCGAAAAGGTCGCCAAAGATCGCCAATCTACTAAGGCAAATGTTCTTCACTGTATGTGGGAGTTCTATGTCTAATAATAGTGAACAGGGTTGATGATAATATGAGCACTGTAAAGAGTTTTTAGTAAATGTTATTTAAATACATTAAGTAATCTGTGCCTTGCTAAAATTACGGAGAGCGCTTGCAAGAATTACATGCGTTACTTCCTGCCTGTGCTTTCCGTGAGATAAACATATTTCACGCATTCGAACTAAACGCTTTGCTTCGTCTTACGTAATGGGTACAGCAAAAGATTGGAATAATCTGCCGGCGTCTATCGTTGCGTTTGATTACAATCGGTGCGTCTTGAAGGCAAATTTACCATCAGGTGGGGTGGTCGATGACTGAGCTTATAATAAGTTAAAAATGTGTTAATTGCAGTAAATAAAAATGCACTAACTACTGTTATCATGTTAACCGCTTATTAGAGGCTCTAATAGATGTTATAAGTAGTAAGTGTTGACAACAATTACATGGTCTAGTACGCACCCCATTTACGCAAGCGTGGTATACCAGACCGTGAAATATCATTCCCCTTTGTTAGGAAGTAAAGCACCTGATTTATAACACGTGCTATTTAGTAGATAATGATCAGATAAAAACAATTTGTAGACTTCAACATGTGAACAACTTTGTAACTGAAGTCAAAAGTAGTAAAATGAAGTAGGTAAGTACTTACTTTATCTACTAGAAAACAATTTGTTGCTTGATAAAAAGTTTTTTTTACTATATGCAAAAAGAACATTAAACTTTGAGACATACATGTAATTTCAAAGTTATTTGTGTCATATATGTGATTTAAAAGATTGTCTGTGTGCCTGGAGATAAGTGACTACTATAAATTGCTCATGCAACTAACTTCATGCAAATAATGCTACAACACCCTAACTGAACCAATTGTTAATTGCAATTGGAAAAAAAAACTCAATGGAAATCTGCATGTCGTAGGTGTAAAATAATTGTGAAAATGTGAAGTCCGTAAATACGCGCTGGAGCAGCGCGGTGGGTTAGACTATAATAATAGATATAGAGTCCTGCGCCCAGCTGTAGGATGTATACGGTGTAAACTTACTTTTATTACTTTTAAACATACAAAGTTACAGAGTATAAAGTAACAGAGTATGTTTTCACAAGCAGTTTATGATATTTAACTGTACATGGCCGAATCTTTATATAAGTTTTCTGCTATTTTCGGTTGGTCGTCAGAATCCCAATTTGTCTATCGGTCGGGTGATTAGGGCAGTGAAGTTGATATTTTATAATAAAAATCAGAAATATTGCTCCTCCCATGGTGTTGCTTATTTACCTTAAATTAGTATAACGTTACGGAATCCATTTCTTGAAACCAGATGCGAACACCACGGTCTAACAACCACCCTAATGGAAAACACGTGGTATACCAGAGCGTGAAGTTGATGCTTACACGTTATGGTCGGTATCGCACGCAATAACCGAGTAAACACCAATTTACAACATTAACAAGCGGTAACTCGCGTCACGAACCGTAATTCAATTAATCAAACGATTAGTGACGTGTCGTGTATTTTATGGTCTTGTTGTGTGCTCACTTTTTTTTGGAAATGCTATGAAAATATTTAAATGTGTATTCATGATAACAAAGTTATTTATTTTAAGGATTATTTTGACTCTAATTTCAGTACTAGTTCGGTTCCAGACATACGAGTATGCGTATTATGTAAGTCTCTAACAAAGGGAAGACTAAAGATATTTTTTTATTCATGTATTTATTCTTTATTGCAAGCATATCAAATATAAGAGTACAAAGGGCGAACTTAATTCATAATGAGATTCTCAACAAGTTAACCCCAGGGTGAGGTGAGAATTAGGGGCGTTTGCAATTAGTTATTTGAAATTTTATAAGATATATGAAACCGAACATCGGACTAAGGAATGCGTCTTGTTGGAGATAAGGGCACACATACATTCAGAATGCGAGCGTAGAATAGGGACTTAATAGTGCTGTGTTTCGTATTGTACTTATAGAGGATCTAATAGGGCCCTTTTTTACTGCTAACATGGCACTTTATCTTATTTCCCAGGAGTTACAATGTTTGGCAATAAATTTTGACTCTATTATTATATATTGATGTGTCTTACCATCTGATGGACTGTGTAATTTTGAATGAATGTGCCTAGTAGATAACGTAGACTCACCACTGACGCTACTAAAAACGCTACTACTTTTTAGGTGTATTCAATGAAGTGATTTACATTTTTGTCTCTTAAAAGCCAGTATTTGATTATTATCCCATCTGATGGTAAGTACTAATGAAGTCAAAGATGATAAAGCTCACTGACTTAATTTAACAAAAACCTATTCACTCTTGTCTTGAAGACATCGTTATTATAATTAATCAGTCAGATAGATGCTGGCAAATTATTCCATTTCTTTGCTGTACGCGTTAGGAACGGCCAAGCAAACTGTTTGATTCTTATGTATGATACGTCGACAAAAACCCTTTTGTTGAAAACCGGCCGAATATCTGGTACTCCGACAATGGAAGGTTGAGGAAGGTAGGTCATATATTTTTTGCGCACTCTTCGAAATTTGTCCTATAAATAAATAGGTACCCCTTTTGCGAAGGGATACCAAAACAATATATTTTTCTACGACAATTATAGACAATATTTCAAAATACGTGATGTAAAGACAAACTTTTACCTAAAGCTAATTTTGCACTCAAAAAATTCTTCCATGCTATAATTTGCTTCCAAATGCAATGCACTACCTGTCAATCGGTACAAAATCACTGCAACTGGTGGGTAGAGCGCAAAATGAGATGCAATTTGAATCATGACTGTACCGTTTCGAGCCACAGCAGTCGCCCTGCAGTCATGTTTGGTATAAGTTAAAAGCGTGGCAAGTTTTGAACCGTTCAATTATTATATGTAATTGCTATATAGTTAGTAAATTTGTTACAACTACTTATATTATTTTGAAGTTTGCTTGGTTTCGTAGCTAACGTGTTTTTCGAGTTAGGTATCACACTTTTGAAATTGAAGCAGCATTAGTTCACATTATCATATTAATTAATGTATCAGCCTTATTCAGATTTAAAGCATTTTATGATAGAATCGTGGTTATGCTTATGAAATAAAGAACATAAAAATATAGAATCGACAGCAGTTAATGAGCATTCTGAATTATTCTTCACAGATAATTAATGTATGGTACGTAGTCAGTAGCCACTGGTAGCCATTTATTATCGGGTTGACCTCTAAATGGTATGTGTCACTCTTGTGTCATTAAAAAGAGCGTCTTGTATTATAAAAGTTGACGACCGTGTTAAAATGCTTGTAAACGAGTTGCCACAATCATAATAGTTACGTGATATATTGTTATTTCCTATTTTAGACTCAAGAACTGGTGATAAGGAATTCCATTATAGTTGTGGATAACAGCAGACTATATTTTGTTTGTTTACCGTATCGTATCAAAGTGTTACTCTGATCTTGCCTTATATTTCACTGATTTAAAAAATCTAATAAAATAATTTAAAAATGTCCACCACTTTCATAACCATGTTTCCAGCCGTGAGATCGCTTGTTTTATTTAATTGATTTTTACATTCATCAATAGCCTTAGACTTAGACCAGCGCCCATACACGAACGAAGTGTCCAGTTGCAGTAATACGATGTTATTACTATTTACCCGCGGCCTTCACGACTTCGTGTTGTTTTAGAAATCGCTCGGAACACTTATCTCAAGGCACGTGCGGTATTGGTAACAAAATGTTTTACTCGCTACGCTGGGTTCCTTGTTTACCATAATATCATTATTAAATCATCACGCAATGTTTATATGCTGCAATTTTTTAAGGCTTAGGATACTTATAATTAAATTGATTTCGGCTATTCTAAGCTAAGAGCCGATTGTATATTTTCGCTCGAATATATTCTTCTGTACACTCGTGCGAAAAATGCACAGGCTTTGTTTATGAGGGTTGGGCAGACGTAAGACAGTTTATGACCCCGCTCCATATGTACCATAAAAAGAATTCTAAACTAAGATGAATCAAGAACTCACTAGCATCCTGTTTTTCAAAAGTGTGATACTTAGGGATCTGTATATTTGCGCGAGATGTATGTTTAATAGTAAAAATAACGAACTTAACATTAAATAACTTTTTTTACTAATTACTTTAGTAGTAAGTACTGTAAGTACCTTGTTGAATGCAACAATATATTATTATACATATATTGAATATATTCGTATACAACATATTATTGAATTAACTTATTTTAAATAACCTAAATTTAATGTAAATTAAAGTTTCAATAAATAATTAATTTTTTATTAGCATAAATTAAATTAGCAGTTTAATAACAAGAATAACTGATTCCATTCTATCTAATGTAGACAGCTCTAGTTTGAATGAAATCAATTTCAATAAAGATAATTATTTCAGTTTGTTTCCTTTGGCACCTTCCAAAGGATGTTATTTTGTGCTCGATCATAGTGTCCCATTAATAACGAAAATTTCAAAATTGTAGCTATTGAAACCGTAAAGCGGAAAAAAAATTTAACTTAGTTTATGTGAACATTACAAACTGAGTAATTTGTGCATACGAGTTCAAAATTTTATTCCTCCTTTAACGTCATTAACTAATTAAGCAGTGCTACGAATTACAGAAGTAGTTTTTTTTTAGTTAACACTTAAACATAGCTGTCTAAACAATCATAATTCCGTATCCAGTGGTCTAACGAGCCATTTCATTGATAGTCGACGTTCTGTGCGTGTAATAGCACGCGCGCACGAACGCGAGCGCGCAATTTGGTGGAAGTGCGGCAAATGATCGCCTGAGGGGGCCTCCGTGCTCATGCTGGAATTGTGAGTTTCCATTGTTCGTAACAGGCGGTGTGTCTTCTTAACGGATTATGTCTTAATGCTATAATGCACATTAAACGGACGTAAAAAATACGAACATAATACTACACTGAAAATGTGTGACGCACCTTAGGCCACACAATTTTACAATATATCCGACAATCCGGAAATTAGCGCAAGTAGGTAATCTACAATAACGCGCCCCAATTCTCATTTTTTTGTATCTCGCGTAAAACAAACAAAATTCTAAGACATACCCTTATACTTACGTATTTTCAGTGTAATATTACGTCCGTTTGATGCAAACGACCATGCATATAATAATTTAACTATGTTTAAGAGACACGTTATATGTATGTACTACGAGTATGTATGTACATAGAACAAAGTCAATTAGAGGTGACAATACGCATTTAGTTTTCTAAGTTTAAAGACACATAAGCTGCCATTTACCATCAATCAGAATACGTTCATCCGCCCTAATAGTAAGATCATCCTGGTTACTCCTTCGATTTATGTTACTTGCAATATGAATTCTTTTACACTGTTAATTTAAAGAGCTACTCTGTGGAGGGAATTTTCCTGGTCGATCCGATCGACGTATATTATTAACTAGTAATGTAGTTGGATTCGAACCGATGTTGACGACTGTGACTAATTAACGACACAGGCATGACATATCTTATATAGTACATGAAAACATAGTGGCATTCATTTAACCTAGCTAGTAATTAATATAATAAATAGTCCGTATGTACCAACATAGTACACCAGCGTAAATTAGCATTGTAATGCTGCTGTATTTCGTGTGATTAGTGTACAGAACCAGAAATCCTTTTAAAGGGTTACTAGGCGTTACATCTTAGTATTTGATAACGCTTCTGCATTTTTATTCTTCACAGCGGGTAGATGTAGGTGTCCATAGGCCATAGTAGGTACCTATATGTAAACACTCCCATACTGTCGAAACGCATATGTCGCCAGGAACAGGGGCAATCACATAAGCCGTAATTAAAACTGTTCCTGCTTAAATCTAGGTTCTGACTGCTACTCACTCAAATTAAATGAAATGATGAAATGGTAAACACCTTACTTTCCGATGTAAGAAATCAAAATTATGTTTGTACAAACTTCAGCGTTTTTTATTAATCTACTACAGTTTTAAAACGAGGTTTTTCCGTCCGGAGAAGAGATGGCGAAAGAAACTGCTACACCTACTCCGGATTTCCGGCAAAGGTTCTCTAACCGCTAGACTACACGGTTGGCATCAGGTAGATACCGCCGAAACCGCCTTACGTGTAATGGAAACATGCCGGCTCTAAATTTAACTTACACAGCATACGGAGACGTCAGTAATGCACGCCCGAGGCGCAGACGTCGATTTTGGCTTCTGTTTAAAAACGCGATCATGAAATTAATGCATTACTTTCGCATGTAGATGCCGGCTGTTACATCCGCCATTTTCATAATTTTTCCATTAATAATCTGAAATAATTTTTGCCGATGTAACACTTAAATTACATTATGTATACTCCCAAATTATCTAAAGTGTTTCATAATATATTATTATGCAAAATAATAATAAACAATAAGTATGTAAATAAAAAATGTTTATTCTTTATTCTCGCTTAATCCTTTTCAAGGTAAGTTAATTTCTGTAAATACAAATTTAAAGGTATTTAATTAAGATATTTATTGTTAAGGTATCTCTTCATCAGTAATTACTGGTAACAATTCACCGGTAAAGATAATATATAGGCACGATGTGTTTAACGTTTTTTAAAAAGTAAAAGTAACAAAATGAGCACAGAGTTCACCAGATAATAAATTCAAATTTCAAATTCAGTTCTTTATTTCCTAGTAAATGGGTATAACAATATTTTGTTCTTAGTGTTATTACAATGTGTTGAGAAAAACCTATTTAGCAGTTTTCAACAGCATGCAAATATACAAAAGATTAGTTACTATTTTTTTCTATACAAATAACCAAATTGGGTGATGTGGCCCATAGACTTCTAGGTCTAGCCCCGATTAGGAATCATTGTGCAGAATGCGTTTACTCCCCTGAGGACTAAGAAGCAATGAATTACCTGAGTAAACTGGGAATTACACGGGTAAGATAGATTTCCGCTAGCTTAAACTGCCAATAAGCATAATTTTTTAAAGTCTAACGAGCATAAACTTTAATGCCTAACGGTCTTTAAAACTACATGCTGATTAAAGATTTTTGCCATAGAAACGGATATTTTTTATTTTAGTCGTTTTATATGGTTAATCTAGACCAGACCATAAAGTCTATACTTAGATATAAATAAAATTGAAATTTCCGTTTGCAATGTCAAAATAACAGCTTTTTACTAAATGGATATGAAAGTAAATATGTTATATATAACAAAAATTGTATTTTTAAAACTTTTGTTTGTCTGTCTGATACAGTTTAAGTAAGTACTAAGTTCGCCCTTCAAAGTATTTTAAAGTTACAAGTCTACATAAAACACTATCAAAAATATAAAATGAAAGTAAACATTTTCTCGAAACATAAACACTCACAGATTCTGATTGCACTGGTTCATAGTTCATGCCTCTCAAACAGCTTCTGTAGTCGTGACTGCCGGAGGTGAACGCGTGTACGCAGTCTCCCAAACCACAAGCCCTCGAAACATATTATTTGACTTTATGTATTGTACCCACGGCCATCTCGCGAGATAATCACTGTTATCATAGTGAGTAACTTCGTTTATTAGTGTGTGGTTTCCTAGAAAGTGTAATCCTATCCAAATTCACTTCTGTTTTTTGTAACATATATAATAAAATGAACATTTCGTTAATCATATTTATATTCTTAATTCTGCAGCAAATTATTAAAAAAAAAACAATTTAAGTGCGCCACTTACTCGACAGTAAGTATTAAGCCTGCCAGCAAATATTATGATACCACGGACTCGTCCCTGCTTAGTTACCCCCTCAGAATTAAAAGGAGGCCAGTACTCAATGGGAAATTTACAGGATCACCACAAGTCCACTCCTGAAAATAACGTAGGTCTTTCCCAAGGAATGCCAAAAAGCACGGTCCTGAGCATAGAATACTATAATACACAATAGAATGGCTGTAACCTTATTTTCTATGAGGATCGGTGTCGCCGGGAGCACACATACAAGCAATTACGCCGTATTATAACTACTACAAACCCGATTCGCTGTATTGACAGACTGAGCGAATTTACACATTTTAGACTTTTGTTTAATGTTTTTGACACGTCAACATTTCTAATATTTACAAAATATAAAGAGTTTCGACTTACTGGTTGTAGTATATGTATCCCTTATTTAAATTTCATTTCCCGCTGTTCTTTCGACACGTAATTATTGTACAATTAGCCAGTTTTTAAATAATTTGCATGCAGCGACGCTTGACACGAAAATTGAAAACGATTGATTGTGTTGGCATTTATAAGTGTGAATTGACATGTTAGTGACTACACCGGCACCGCCGACTCCCCCGTTCTATTACGTATGTATTATATGGTCCTGAGCCACCTGAATCCATTGACTTCTTGTATGACTGAGCACGTCGTCACGTCATCTAGTGGGGGGCTGCCCTACACTTCGCCTACCGGTACGAGCCAGCTACTCGAAAATCTTTCTTCCCATTGGTTCGGTTTTTTCGAGCTACATGACCGCAACACTGCCATTTCATCTTACTAATCCTGTGGCATGTGGTGATATATCATCTAGATCCAAAATTTAATTACACTACTCGACAAGTAAAGAATCAAAGAATTGCTGTGACTGTGTGGAGCGCCGCCATTTTTAGGTCATTTCCTTACGTGGCAGATTAATTAATAGTCATTACGTACTCACGTATTCATGTAAAGCACACAGGCGTGTCGACGACATACTACACTCCGTTTTTTACTAGTAAAATGAAATTATAAGAATTATTTTGCCAATTTAATTATTCGGATCAAAAACGTCGGGAAGAAAACGAACAAAAAAGGTTGAATCATGTCATTTACGCATCACTTGATCCGTCATGTTCCATTCATTTATAAGAAATAAAAAGTTATAATTAGTGAGATACTTGTGGCTTATGTCTTAATAATTATTTTTGAACGCGTCGGTCAATACACGCAGGCTTTTTAGGGCCCTCACGACTGACGTCAATTAAATTTGGTAGAGACCATTTAGGAGATTGATTAAAAATCGATACAGAATCGATTGCGGGCTTTCGAAATAAATTCGTATCGTTCGCTTATTTCATGAGACACAGATGGAATTTTAAGTAGTTTTTCGGAAACGATCTCAGCAGCATTATATTTATTACTTTTAACTGTGCTTAAGTTTTTTTGATCCTTTTTGTTACAAATGACTTCTGTTGTTTTATTTAATTTTGTCAGACTAAGAATGTGTTAAATGAAAGTTTTACCAAGTTCAAAAAACGAGATGGTTCTGTATTCGACGCGTATGTTTTTTTTGTATGTTCATCGATTTCCTTGGAACGGCTGCACCGATTGAAATGATATTCATTATTTTAATAGAAAAAACTGCACGGGCAAAAGAAATTCATCCCAATAAAAATTTAACCCAAGGGTGAATAAAAAAGGGATGAAAATGTTAATGTAACTATTTAGAGCACATTCAAGTTTTACGTTGAAGTTGTAATATTGCTTAGTCCACTCAATGGAAGTGTAAAACGATTTTTTTTTTAAAATTTCGATGTTTTTCAATTTTTTCAGTAAAACTGACTTCAAAAAATAAAATAACTTCCACATTTTAACTTGCCGAAACTACATAGCATTGACTTCAGAACTTATGTGGAAAATATTCTATATTTTTTTTTTGTTTCGAAGTCGTTTCAAATGTTGCACGTTGCTTGGTAGGTGAATTGGTATGTGCAGAACTGATTCTCCGACACTTGATACAGCTGCTGCCCAAAGCCGGACTGTGGGTTTTGATTCGAGCTCTAAAGCATCCCACCATTTAGTAAAATGTATAAAACGCAAGTTGAATATGGAATTTAAAGAGAATTCATGATTAATAAGCTGAATATAAATTTAGCCGACTTCTAAAAAGAGGAGGTCCTCAATTCGACTGTCCTTTTTTGTATTACATGTACGTTTGCAATATCTTAGCTTATTGTGTTACGATTTGAACGATTCTGTTTTTATTAAACGATCTGTGGATACCTCACAGGTAGTCGTTATAATAATTTATAATTAACTTCTTAAAGTTAGAAGAAAATTATAAACCTGGCTAGGGTTGAAAAAATATTGGATGAAATTTTTAAAGTAATTGAAACGAAATAGTTAGACCAGATTTTAATAATTTGAGGTTGTGATATCGCTTACTCTACTCAAAAGTGTCAAATTATTTAAAGAAAATAAAAATGGAAATAAAGTAACATGTTCGACATAATTTAATAGCTGATGAAGACGGTGCTAAGATATAGTGTACGGAAGGATTGAAATGCTGACTTCAAAAGCTATAACTTGGTATGGAAACTAATTGACTACGTAATCAGTCTTTTTTATTATTACATTTGTGGTTATTCTTATATATACTATTGGAAGACGCTGCTGTTCATCTCCTGATTTATTTTCTCTAAAACAAATTATAGAAACTTAACTTATAGGAACGTGGCGTAGGTATATCTATATATACACATAATCAATTTCTTAATCTTAGTAACATAGTATAAAAACTTCGGGTAAATAATTTCAAATTTTAAAACATACCATGCAGTAAATTATTAAGGAAATTAAAATTATGACGATTTATTTCACAAGTCTATTGCTGAACATAGGCCTCCCCCAAGGAACGCCGTAAAACACGAACCTGAGCCATCTTCATTTATCGACTTCCTGCACGTGTTATTCAGGTGGCACTCCATCGCGCAGGGCCGCCCAACACTAACAACGAAACTATCCCACTTGTGATCCGTTCTTCCTTATCGATTGTCGGTTTGAGTGTTATAAAATTATCGAAATACACAATTTTATTAATAGATTCCGTTTAAAAAAAATACATCTGTTTTTAAGTTCGACAATCTTCTGTGATTTATAGTTAAGCGAATTAATTAAAATAAGCACTATCGATTAAAAACTAAGAAAATAACTCAATAAAATAAATGCAGGTGCGATGCTATCATTTAAACGGAGAGATAGTCGGTTGTAAGTTCTGAGTGAACAGCACGCGTACAATATTAGTATACAGCCAAATTTGCATTTTTATTATGTTTTAACATATTTGGAAGCTATAAATGGTGATGCTCACGTATAACGAATGTTCAATTGAATGTTTATCGAACAACCGTAATCTGACGAAGTTTATAAATCAGATTACATTTAATTATAGCATATAGTTGGTGAAAAGTAATTTTTTTATTGAATCTATAATAATTTATCGATTCAGTTTGCTTTATAATGGTGTTATTTATTTGATTTGTTTCAAATTTTGAAATTACACTTGTATGGTGGCTCAGATATCAGAATATCGGCCTTTTGAGACGCATATAGTTCGAACCCCAGTCGGAGTTAAATAACCGGCAAAATTAAAAATTTTGTACAACCGACTTCATATAAATAAAATGAATGTATTCGAAGTCAATTTAATACGCATTATTAAGGATAACTTAAAAACTACTGGTCAGATGTTGATCAAATTTATAAGAGAACATTGACGAAGCATCAGCTTTCACATAAAAGACTCACAAAATCGGTTCATCCAGAAGAGAGTTCTCGGGTAACGCATATAAAAAAAACAGACAATCGAATTGAATACCTCCTCTTTTTTGGAGTCGGTTAAAAAAAGTACCTTAAATCTGGGAATGTAATCGCCTATTTGTCTGCTAGCGAGGGATGCGAGCGGTATGTACCAGCCATGTAGCCGGCAGCGGATAACTGAAAAATAACCTCAGTTATTAAAATGTAAAATACTAAAACTTTTGTATTCGTAAGCTTCGTTATTAATATTCAAATTAAATGAGCAAGGGCTATTTCGACAGTTTGCTTTCTAAATCGTTTCACCGTTTATTTTCAACAAATTTCACTAAAAGCAAGGTAAAGCTTCGATTAAAAAGCGGGTAGCCAATAAAGATTTGACTCGGCCGCGTACTTCGGCACTATATCTCATCATTTAATTGCATCGAGCTTGCATCTTACGACTCGGCGCACATTTGATTCGCTCGCGTTATTTGTTGTAATTTTCACGTCATTGCGTATACGATCGCATCGGCGGTTAGTTAAAAGCTAACTTTGTCATAGACTCACTTATAATAAAAGTGAAAAATCTATGTAAATTTTCAGATTTCGCCTCAACGATGAACCTGCAGTCTGCCGACATATTTGGGTTTACCACAAGCCCGAATTAATAGAAAAAACTATTTGCGTTTTTTGTAAAGCTTTGTAAAGTATTGTGTGAAAGTTTTTTTTAAGACGCTATAAAGACGCGATTTTGTTACAAATCAGACATCTTCTGTAAGACTATGTCATTAATAATCCGTGCACAGTTATTATAATTTCTGCAACAATCGGACAACCAGGCGGGCGGCGGGACGGGGGACTTCACCTCGTTGTTCCATAATATCATCGAAGCAAAAATAAAGATGTAAAATCGACATATTCTACGCATTCAAACGACGGTTTGCTTCATCTGTCGTAATGCGCACCATAGATGACTGAATATACACTAGATGCGTACAGCAAAGGAAGAACAATTTGCTGGCGTATACCCTTCTGTTCAAATACAATTCGGCCTTAAAGGCAAGAGTGAATACGCTCTTATTACCCTAATACATTGCGAGTTTTCAACTGAGAATTCAACCCCACTTACTATCAGGTGTGATAATGGTCATAGACTAACGCTTACCTAAAAACTTCAATGTATTAAATCTATAACTGTATTAAAGAAAATAATTGTATTGATGTAAAACATTTAAAAAAGCTACTACTTTTAACACTCTTAAGCAAAATATAAAATCCACAAGTTGCTGATGTTTCTACCTAATAATAATCTATGTGAACAGTTATTAGAGAAATGCAGAAAATTTATAATCGTTATCACTGTGCAGTTATGCGTATTGCACCCAGTCTCTTTTGCTTATAACTCGAACTGATATTAAATGAAAATCTTATCGATTATGAGATAATAAATACATTCATATAATTTCCACCTGCGGCGCGTTTGATACGAACCATTATTCAAGGAATATCTCAATGTATTAAGATAAGAAACCTTGGAAATTAAATGTTTATGGGTCGAAATTATACGCTAGAGCGTATTACGATTAAAAGGCTATTAGAGTATCTATTTAATGTTTATATATCTGAATTTATATTTCAGAAAACTTTAGCTGATCTTTCATTGATAATAGAAATGATTTGAGATGTAATAAAAGTTTTTTATTTACTGAGATGCAATGTACTAATTGTTTATTTCTATTTCCCTTACAAACCAGGCTTACATATACACTTACAGGCTAGAACTTTATTGGCTAAATTAACATAAAGCGAACTTGTTTGGTCATCTGTACGTGCTAGAGTGAAGCTGCTGGCTATATTATGGATGAAGCACGAATGGGTTTGCTCGACCGGAGAAGGACCATGCTCTTACAGAATAACAGCATAAAATATCAGCTTAATATTGCTGTGTTTCGTGTGGTAAGTGTAGAGAACCGGAGACCCTTTTTACTGGAAAGGAGGCATTCCATCTTAGTCCTCAGAGGTGATAATGCATCTGCATTTTCATTCTTAATCGAGGATAAATGTAGATGTATATGGTCCACAGCATTCACCTACCATCAGGTGGACTCGTTTGTCATCCTTGTTCTGTAAAAAGAATCTGAAGCCAAGCTAATCTAATAACAGACTTTGCAACAGATAGCAAAAAAATATACGCAATGAAATGCACTTAAAATGTATATGCTATATATGCGTAAAAGTTATTTTAAGTAAATGAAGTAAATATTTTCTGCATTATAAAACAATAAAAACTTTGAACAGTTTTACGTTTCCTTTCCATAACAGCCTATAAATGTCCACTGCTGAACATAAACCATGACGTGCCTCACAGGGGAATTTTGCAACTACGGTTGCTACGTTTCTCAGGCGGATTGGCTGTGTGATTGTGAAAGGCGTCTTGAACAGATAGAGCAAAACTTTGAATAGTTTTACGTTTCCTTTCCATTACAGCCTATAAATGTCCACTGCTGAACATAAACCATGGTGTGCCTCACAGGGGAATTTTGCAACTACGGTTGCTATGTTTCTCAGGCGGATTGGCTGTGTGATTGTGAAAGGTGTCTTGAACAGATAGAGCGTCAGGCTGCTTTAAGAGCTTCCGAAACACCTTCTCAAAGTCAGGAA